>ML779692.1:644206-680581 GCA_009831015.1 Picea engelmannii | reverse complement strand
TGAATTTCCTTTCGAATTAATTGGAATTCCTAAATGAATTCTTGTATGTACTCTCATGATAACTGCATGTGGTTGACACAGATGAGATGATGTTGATAAAAGTTAAATTGTTGGCTACAAAGAGTATCTCGGGAAGATGCTGCCTGGAAACCTTTGAGGATAGTTGGAACTCCCGGAGCCGCGGTGCTCTAAGACTTCCGGTCCGGTCTCTTCCTGCAACCCAAGGTAAGGGAGATTGGCAGCCGAAGGACAGTCCAAGTGATAGAGAAGGTGCATTCTCCTGGGTGGAACAGGCATGTGGGGAAGGAGAGACCGTTGGTTGGAGTACTGTCAAGGTTTGAATGGTTGGAGTGTTGTTGAGGTCTGGTACCTTGGCCTAGACCATGTGGATAAGGATTGTGGACCATGGCTATCTTGGGAAGCCATTGCACGATGAAGTCATATATCTGCTCCAGGGTGGGAGGTCTTTTCACTCAAAAGATAAGTACAATTCTCTATTTTATTATATGATGTGTATATTGTATACAGTTTTAATGTTATTGAATTTGTTTGAATATACATACATATACATTGCATAAATGATTGCATTACTGCACCCACGACTATACCTAAGGTATCTCATATTTCATTACTTAAGAAATCTATATACCTGATGATAATCATGTAATCGATTGGAATATGATTCAGGTGGAACCAGAAAGTGTCCTGCAAGTGGACAGGAAAAGCAAACAGCTCTGAAATCGAGCTATAGAGCTTGTAAAGGTACAGTGGACCTGGTACGGTCCTGAGGACGCGACATGGAGCATGAAGAAGTTATGCGTGTAGAGTACCTGCATCTTTTTGCAAATTTTGAAAGGCTTGCAGAGATAGTGTAAGTTGCACTGAGGACAGTGCAAAAATAAGGGAGGGGGATTGTAATGTCCCCAAGGCTGAACCCTTTATAAACCTGATGTATGAAACGAATTGTACATATGTGTTATAGGTTGGTGAGCCGAGTTCCTATAAGTTGTAGGCTTATGTGTTTGTTAGGCCATGGAGCCTAAGTGTTGAAGGCCAGGAGCCTGTTGTTGTACTTGTATGTATGCAGAATATTTAATAAAATATAAACACCACCAGGTGTAGACCAACCACGATGAATGAGTGAAGGGGGACTGAGCGTCCACAGAGTGGGCAAGGAACTAGGGGCTGGGTGTTGAACCTAGGGGCTAAGCCTAGGGGGCTTAGGCCTGGAATAATATTTTAATATTATTTCCAAAAAGAGCCATGTGCATATTATTTTACCCTAAGTTCTTCGGAAGGATGAGTGACTTCCAAATGTGAAGGAACGAGCTTCATGGGTGACAAGTGTCAACCCATGTGCATGCAGTTAAAACTGCCAAAGCAAGCTGTGTTGGGGGTTCTGCTCCCATTTCCGTCAACTGCTGCGTAGGTTCCTCCTCGATTCAACCGGGACTGTCTGAGCGTGAATAGGTCGAACCTTTGCAGAGATACCCTCATGCATCTTTTGAACCGTACACCCCTTGAACCGGAAGCCTGTGTAGACTTTGGGAAAAAGTTTGTGTTTGTTCCGGAAAGTTGTTTCATCCTCTGAACCGGAAAAAGGCCTGTGTCATTCTGAGATAGCCCGTACATTCTATTCTGAACCATCAAGACTGTGAGTGGAATCTCTGTACACCTTGTGAAATCCCGAAAACCGAAACCGTGAGTCTATTTCATGATTGTTGAGCCTGTTTGGGAAGCCCGTGTTTGTTTCCCAGTTGGATGTTGTGGCCACGCAGTGCGGGACTGCGCGTGGCTTATTGGCCAGTGTGAACTCATGCTTAGCTTGTGTGTAACCTCTCTCCAGGTGAGGGAGGTGATTGTGGTTTGAAGAGACAGGTTTTCAGGCCTGCGAGCAACTCTTTCCAGGTGAAAGAGTTTGCTGGGAAGTGTTTTCTTCCAGAGAGTGTCCAGCACCAGCTACGAGCTCTGAGACTTCCTGATCCAGCTTATTTTCGAGACCCGTAAGGGGAGGTTAGCACCGATGGACTGTGCGTGTGAAGGTGTATACTACCGGGCGGAACATGCATGTGGGGAATGAGGGTCTAGTAGTAGTGGGCATAAGATGGCATCTTTGGGAAGAATCCTTCTAGATATTTTTGTGATGTCTCCCCTATAATCTCAGCCTAGCCTAGGATTCCTTGCCTTGGGGTGGATCTCGGTCCCAGCTCGGGGGTGACTCACTGTTGAGTTGATGAACAGTGTGGTCTAAGGCTGGGAGGTTTGTGGAAGGCCTGCACTCGGTTGGTTTTTTCTACAGCTGTTAAAAGATAAGTATTTGAATTATGCTTTCATCATGTTATGCCTGACTGGCTTCTTATGTATCATGTTTTCGCTGTGTAAATGAATTACTGTTAAACGCTATGGAATGTGTGATTATAGAAATAACGAGATATGTTTCACTCTGTATTTTAAATGTGTTTAATTGTGCTTAAATGCATGTGGTTATATTGGCCTGTGTTTATTATTAAAAGAGTGTACAGAATATTACAAGAGCGCATTAAACCTCTTAGTTCTTTAAAAAGGTACACTACAAAGCTGGTGTTTCAATAATCATTTATGCAAGCCTCCTTCTCAACTCTATGTTTTCTTAATAAAATTCGGCTATAACGTGTTGCACTTTCTTTATTTGCTGATTCATTTCCCAAGTATTTTCATTTTCCTCACCTAAATCCACCTGTCTTTCATCAATTCCCTTGTTCCCACCTTCAACAAGCTCTAGTTGAACTGTGTGTATGAGAAATTTCTTTATAGAGGACTTGGTTCACAGTTTACTGGGAGCTTGGATCTCCTCATTTTTATCAGTCAATATTGACCTTCTCTTCTTTGTCGATGTCAGCTGACTGAATGACATTTCTTCTATTTCTTTCCCTTTTCTTTTCTCACTAACATATTCCTTTCTCACCTCTGAACTATGAAGTGTTGATTCCTCTGCAGATAGAAGAATGTCTCATTTTGGGTCTCTGGGAATGTTAGTGGAAATCATAAAACAATTCCATTCCTTGTTCAAATGTCTCAATTCTTCAACTACTAACATCTTAATTAATGAAAAATGGAATAAGTTGTTCTGTGGCTAATCAACCTTGGCCTGGACACTGTCTTCCATCTTTCCCAAACTTGGACACAAGAAGAAAGGTAAGTTTAAGGGATTTTTTCTTGTGAAGTGCATCAATAACCTAATGTGGTATGGATACACCCTGTCAAACCTTCCTTCACAGGTGAAATATTTTCTGATTATGTTCAAAAGTTTCTTGAAAGGCTCTAGGAGATAATGGTTGTAACAACCCTAGTTAAATAGTTTCTTAAGGTTTATCAAGTATAGTTAATTAAATAATTAACTGTCCTAATGTGTATTAGTTAAATAATGATTATTTATTAATAATATTATTTATTTATTGTTTAATATATGTTGATTAATTAATTAATTGATTAATTAACACATTTAATGTTTGGGTAACGCATTAAATGCTTAATAAATTTTATTTTATTATTAGAAAACTTTACGTATGAAGGGATAAGACATTGAATGTAGGAATAGGGTATTGAATGGAGGGATAAGGTATTAAATGGAGGGATAAGGTGGGTGGAATTAAATGAAGGTAGGAGGCGGTCAATGGGGAGGAGGATATGAGATGGCAGAGGCATTTGGGAGAGGAAATTTTGGAAACTTTGGGGAAAGGAAGCTTTTTCTGAGATTAGGGACTGTGTTTTCTGGTTTGTATTTTTCTGGTTTGGAGTTTGGGTGGACTGTTACAGGGGTGCATCGGTAGCTGGGAGTTTTTGGCTCGGGGGCCAGGAATCCTCATGGAATCTTGGAGCTAGGGAGCTAGATAGGCTCTGTTCCTAGCTGGAAGGGAGGAACGATTCGGTTTTGGGCAAAGTTTGGGCAGAGCACCAGCGAGGACAGACAGAGATTGGAGAAATAGCATAAGATAGAGGTATGTATTTTCATGATTACGCTGTGTTATGTGGTTATCATTAAGGTGTTGAATATGTTGTGTTATGTGATTGTTATGTGATTTATTTTCATGTTGTTAATAAATTTAATTTCTGCTAAATAAATTATGGTTATATGTTGAAGATTAAATTGTACAGGATAACATTTATGTATTCTCTATTTTTAACTTGTGTTTTATAAGGCTCTGTGGGGATAGAGACCTTACACATGGTATCAAAGCCTAGTTTCAAAAACTGAAACCTAAGGCCTTACCACCCACATAATTGTACAAACTATTCCCTGAAACAACTCCCATCCTACAACCTAAAACCCTTGAATCAACTCAAAATAGAAATAAACAGAAATGACCTTTAACCCTAAGTAGACTACCCATAATGAACGTGAGAGTGGGAATGCTTCCCACGAGAAGTGAAGGAGCGTATGTGCATTAGAAAAAGAGATACTCTCCCTGGTTCTAGCCACCTGTAAGAATGACTCTTCACCTGCACAGACAAAGAATTAATAAGATTTACAGTTTGTAATATTGTAAAACAATCAGGGGTATTTATTGAAACTCTCTCTACGTTTATTGCATATTAAATAGGGTGTAGTTTAACAACTATAATGCTATCTAATAAATAGATAAGAGAGGTCATTCAATGTAATCATTACTAAAATCTTCCTTAACTTGACCTGAGCCGAGGCAGGAGGAAGACTGAATTATTTTCCATTTATTACTAGAACTTGGTTGGGAATTGTGTAACCAACTATGATCTAAAAGTTATGCCAACTGCTAAATGGATGTAAGGGTGATAATTTAAGGAATTTATACAAACATTGCGTAATTTAATCGCAAAAGCTAAAAAAAAATGAATCCTTGAAAAAAAAAAAAAAAGATTACCCATATCTTAAGCATACAAAAAAAAAAAAAAAAATTTATAGGGTCTTTATTCAAATCTTGCCCAGCTGCAAATCTCTAAGAACGATTCCAGATAATACCATCATACAAAGTTCCTTCACCAAGAGCCAAGGGAGGAGCCCAAGTATCGACAACACCCACATCAAGAGACTAGAAGAGGTCATGGCAGTGCATTACGCATCCTAAAAAATATATATATAATAAAAATAATAATAGAAATGAACCGCAAATAATAATAATAATAATAAATTTATTGGGTCTAAGGCCCAATCTCTGTCTATCAACCACGGTCTGTGAGTCAAGCCAAATTGTAACATATCACAAGGTTTCACCCAAGAGACAACAAGGTCGAGGGAATTCACTCTAAAGTCAAGGCCGCATGAGAAATCAACCACACATGGCACCATAAGGAAAGTATACAGCCAAGACAATGCACTTAAGTCAAACCCAAAACCTAGCGCCCAAGCGCAAAGCCACAAGGGAGGAGCCAAGTTGAGCTAGTGGACAAAACATGAAGCGAGTTTGAAACCATTGCTCCAGGCGTTCAAGTCAGTTGTTGAACCCAGGAATTAGAGCCAAAGGGCATAGCTTCAAAAGTGGAGACCTAGTGCCAAGCCACGACAGAGGATCCCACAATGGGTGCCTTTCAAAGCCGAGACCAAGTACCCAAGCGCTAAGCCATGAAATCATGTCCAATACAAGTCCTATCAAAAAGCCTGAAAAAAAAAGGCACCCCGACTAATTAAAGGACGATGTATTAATGTTTATCTGAGCACATGGAAATGGAAAACCCATGATTGATATTTCCATGGTAAGAGAGCTATGAAAGCCAATCCAACCAAGTCCATGAGCTATCACTCTAAGCACCAATTACTGAGTGCATTCAATACATCAACCAAATATCAAATGCCATACGCTAAGCTGAGGAGGAGCCTACTGAGTGTTAAAAAAAAGGCAGCCCGCGCGCTATACAAAAAAGAAAAAAAAATATACAAATCCACGACCGATCTCCATGCACTACAAAAATAAACAACAGATAGGAAATGCCTTGTCAAACTATAACAAAACAGTATAGAAAGTGAAGCACCTGCAACAACAAACAAGTCAACAGAGACCAAGCGCACAATCACCAAATATTAACAAATAAGACAACAAGGAAGAGCCCACTAGGAACTATTGTTTTCAAAACGCATAGGAGAGGCCCGAGAGGCACTCATCAAGCACCAAATCCTGACAAAACACCCAAGTGCCAAGTCACCAAATGAAGGAGCCACGAGGGGCATTGAGTTAGCACTGTGCATCAACATAATGGGTCCAAGGCCCAATATCCAAGCATGGAATTCCACCAAATATATTGAATCACAAAACACACAATTTTAGCTAAAAAAAAACCAATGCCAGCGACAATGCCAAACACACACATAGCCAACGCACCAAGCATAAAACACATTCGCCTAGCCACACAACTCATCACATCGTCGGTGCCAAAGCTATCAAGCATCAAAGTCTAGTTGTCAAGCGATTGAACCACAACAAAGGAGAAGAGGGAACGTGCCACTTTGCATGACGCACCCTCCATTCCTGGAACTCATGGATATGAGGGTCGACCGAGTAGAGGGACGACCATGGCCGACCTCATCCTTCACCTCTATTGAGCATTTGAAACAAAAACGAGAATGAAAAGGGTCAAGTGAGGCTAGGGTTCGAGGAGATAAGGGCGAGAATAATTTAGTGTTGAGGATGAGAGCCCTGGGAAGGAGGGCACGTGGACCTCATGCACCCAAGATTCCCGACTTAAAATAAAAAAAAAAATTGTTTTTTTTTTTTTTGTTTCTTTTAAAATTTCTCTTAATTAAATTTTTTTTAGTTTTAATTAATTCTTTAAAAAAATTCTTTAAAATTACTTTTTTCTTTTTTTTTTAAATTATAGATCGTATAAAATTTGTTAAATTTTTTTTTAATTATATAAAAAAAATATATTTAATAATAATAAAGTTATAAAAAATATATATATTGGGATAGGATGGGTTTTGAACCCACGACCACTCACCATAGTCCAAGCCTTGGAAAACAACCAAACACCAACGCACCACACATGAGTCTTTACAAAATAAATTCATATATATAAATAAATAAATTATCAATAGTAATAAAGTACTATCCCGAAGTATAATCTCCAATTATCCAAGTTAACCAAGCACCGAGTTCCATGCCCTCAACCATCGAGCCAAGTGTTAAACCCTTCCATTCCATTCCACCATCCAAAGCCAAGCACGAAGCCCGCAAGGGAGCATATTGTGTACAATGTATTAACATTATAAAATTTTAATGTTAATAATGGGTTTGAAACCTATGATTATTAATCATATATATATATATATATATATATATATATATATATATATATATCCCTATGATTAATGAATGTAATAGTGTAAATTTATAATTTATAAAGGTTAAAAGTCCTTGTAGAGTAGCGGGAGTTTGATGCATGTTATGGGAAATAGTCAGAGTAGAATAGGGGTATAATAGAAAGCACCATATAAGGGATATGATGCAATGTGGCGAGTGTGGTATAGTGCTAGCGTAACTACCAGGTGAGAGGTTCAATAGTTTTCTTAGGCGAAGACATCAAGATTATATGCTTTAACCCTAACCTAACCACCTCCCCTAAAGAGAGTAACATTTGTTTACAGACAAGTAAAAAAAAAACTTATGCCTAACACCGTTTTAGAGTTTAAGATGCGCTTGGCTCGATGGTTGAGGGCATGGAACTCAGTGCTTGGTTAACTTGGATAATTGGAGATTATACTTCGGGATAGTACTTTATTACTATTGATAATTTATTTATTTATATATATCAAGAAGCCCCCACCATATGGAACGGGTAATCCAGAAGTGTCGAGCGATTCAGGGGGAGGACCTCCACCCGAAGACATCACTAGAGAACTGCAGAAGATCAAACTTCCAGATTTTGTCGAGGGTCATGCCAGTGAACATGCCGAGGCATGGTTGTAAGGCATGATGAGGTGTTCTACCTTAAGAGACTATGCATCCACTTTAAAGGAAAAGATAGCGATTTTTCAATTGAGAGACAGTGGCTTGAACTGGTGGGGCAACCTAGAAAGGCAACTGCATCTTACCCCAGACACCATATCTTGGGAACTTTTCGAGGAGTGGTAAATATCTGCCAGCTTACTATGAGGAAGAACAAGTAGGAGCCTTTCATGCTCTAGTATAGGGAAACATAACTGTAGAAGAATATGAGATTAGGTTTATGGAATTGGTCAAATATGTTTCATATATGGATAATGACCAATGACAGGAAGAACGCTTTGTCTATGGGTTAAACCCTAAGATAAGGGATATGGTTCGAATGTGGAAACCGTCGTCAGTAGTGAAAGCTATGGAAAATGTGCGTTATGCGAAAGAACACATGAAATTAACCAGAGGTTCCATGGGAAGGAAATCATTTCAGAGACAGTAACAGAACAATGTGTAGGTTCAATCCTGTGTTACCTGTTGGGGGTGTGGAGGACCCCATTACCAGCGTGACTTCCCAGAGTTACAATAAGAATTTGTGCATAGAGAAGGAAAGGCCCCGATGGGAAGAACAAGTGGCAGCCACTAGATTTACACAACAGTTAATAATCGCCAGGCAGAACATCAATCCACGGTGGTGGAGTCATCAAGTACGCTAAATCATATCAATGTCAATATTTTATTTGATTTTGGTGCTACATATAGTTTCATTTCGCCATCTGCATTAGAAAAGAGTGGGTTGGTATCCTACGAGCATGATGACTTTAAACAAGTAAAGATGAATTCGGGGGAAAAACAAGCGATAGGACCTAGCGTTGATAATTGTATAGTAGACCTGGGAGTGTGTACTACCAGGTTGAAGGTATACATCACTACTCTCGGGACGTATGACCTAATCATTGGAATGGATTGGTTAGAAGCTCATCGATCTTTGGTAGATTGTTTCACAGAAAGGGTGCTCTGTGTTGACTATGAAGGAAGGCCATTTGAGATCCAGGGTGCACGGAGAAAGGTGTCATTACGCTTTATCTCAAATATGAAGGTTAAGTAATGCTTGAGGAAAGGGTGTTGACTATATGTAGTGGAAGCAGTGAATGAAAGGAAGGGACCCTCCTTGGATCAGTACCCAATATTGTCAGAATTTAAGGATGTTTTTTCGAATGAGTTACCAGGGTTACCTCCTGAGAGGGAGCTTGATTTTACTATTGAGCTAAAACCTAGTGCAGAACCAATTTTCAAGACTCTCTATCGGATGACAACGCCAACACTTTGTGAGTTGCAAATGCAGTTGAAAGAGTTACTGGACTTAGGGCTAATAAGGACCAGTGTCCCACCTTGGGGTGCACTAGTAATTTTTGTAAAGAAGAAGGATGGTTCCTTACAATTGTGTATAGATTACAGGGACTTGAACCATGCTACAATGAAAAATATGTACCTAATGCCATGAATAGATTACCTCTTTGATCAGATGAAAGGAGCAATGGTATTCTCAAAGATTGATTTGCAATCAGGGTATCATCATTTAAGGATTAAGGAAGGTGATATTCCTAAAACTGCCTTTCAAACTCGGTTTGGGAATTAAGAGTTTGTTGTAGTACCATTAAGATTGACCAATGTGTCAGCAGTATTCATGAGCCTCATGAACGGAGTATTCTGGAAGTACATAGACCATTTTGTACAAGTCTTTCTAGATGACATCCTCATCTATTCCAAAAATGAAAGAGAGCATGAGGAACACTTACGAGTGGTATTGTCATGCCTTAGAGAGAACAAATTGTATGGGAAGTTGTCGAAGTGTTCCTTCTTCCAGAAAGAGATCCACTATTTAGGTCATATCATTTCCGGTGAAGGAATTTCTATGGACCCAGAAAAGGTAAAGACCATTATGGAGTGGCCAATGCCGAAAAATGCCCACAAGGTGAGAAGCTTCATGGGGCTAGCAGGTTATTATCGGAGATTTGTGGAAGGATTCTCTAAACTAGCGAAACCCATCACCACTTTGCAGCACAAGGGGGTCAAGTATGAATGGACAGAAGAATGTGATAGTGCATTCATTGAGCTTAAGAGGTTGCTAACTAGTGTGCCAATTCTACAAGTGTCAAATATGGAAAAGGACTTCATAGTCTGCACGGATTCCTTGAAGCAAGGGTTGGGGTCCGTGCTAATGCAGGATGGAGGAATGATAGCTTATGCATCAAGGAAATTGAAGAAACACAAAGAGATTTACACTACTCATGATTTAGAGTTGGTAGTTGTAATGCTAGATCGATCTGAAACTTTGGAGGCACTATCTTGTGGGGAGAAACTTTGATCTCAAAACGGACCATCAAAGTTTAAAACATCTCTTCACTCAAAGGGATCTAAATGCCAGGCAAAGGCGATGGAGTGAGTTTATCAGTGAATACAATTTTGGTATTTCATACATCAAGGGAAAGGAGAATGTGGTCGCAGATGCCTTGAGTAGGAGACCACATTTTCTCTCCTTGGTACCCTTAAAGGTCAATCTGAGGGAACGTGTGTTGACGCAACTCCAAGGAGACAGTTGGTATTTAAAGGTTACTTCAAACCTCTAGAGTGCGAGGAAATTAGATCCAAAGTATGAAGGATATAGTCTGGAAGTAGATGAACTATTGAGATATCGGGGAAGGATGTACATCCCTGAAGATGGGGATATTCGAAGCATCATACTGAAGGAATCCCATAGAGCACTTTATTGTGCACATCCGGGTGTGAAGAATATGTACGCAGACATGAGGAATATTTTCTTCTGGGTAGGCATGAAGCACGATGTAGTTCATTTTGTCGCCAAGTTCCTAGAGTGTCAACAAGCCAAAGTCGACCACCATCATCCGGCATGCCTCCTACAACCACATGATGTTCCTATGTCCAAGTGGGAAGTCATCTCTATGGATTTTGTTGTGGGGTTGTTGCTCACATCTCATAGACACAATGCCATTCTTGTGATAGTTGATAAGTTAACTAAGAGCGCTCATTTTATTCTGGTTAGAGACACTTATGATGTCACTGATGTGGCATGTGTGTTTGTAAGTGAGGTCATCCATTTGCATGGGATACCTAAGGAGATCATTTCAGATAGGGACTCCAGATTCGCTACTAGGTTTTGGACAAGTTTGCAGTCAACATTGGGGACCCAATTAAACTTAAGCACAACTTATCATCCTGAAAGAGATGGGAAAACCGAGAGAGTAAATCATGTCATGGAAGAAATTCTTAGGATGTATGTCATGGATAATCAAACCCATTGGGAGAAGTACCTACCTTTGGTAGAGTTTGCCTACAATAACAATTTTCATAGCTCCATAAGAATGCCACCCTACGAAGCTCTGTATGGAAGGCCATGCAGAACTCCATTGAGTTGGGATAGATTAGAAGACCAAGTAACAGTTGGGTGAGAATTGATTCAAGAGATGGCGGAAGAGGTGATTCAGATTAGGCAGAGACGAAAGGAAGCAGAGGATAGGCAGAAAAGTTATGCGGATGCACATAGGACCGACCAAAGTTATAACGTGGGAGACCAGGTTTTCATTTGTATCAGGTCTAATAAGAGTACCATATGGTTCGGGAAGGGGACAAAGTTGTCACCTCAATTTATAGGACCATTCATAATCCAAGAGAAAATTGGACCCATTGCCTATCATCTCGTACTGCCACCCCACTTGCATAAAACTCATAACGTTTTTCATGTATTTGTTCCACATCATTATGTTGATGATGAATCACATAAGCTAAATGGGAAGGAATTGCAGGTATCGAATGTGGGAAATCTCACAGTAGAACCATTAAGCATATTGGAGTGTAGAGTCCAACATCTCAGGAACTGTCTAGTATACCAAGTCAAGGTCTAGTGGGACAAGTATAGTCCAGGATATGCTACTTGGGAAGACGCCAAGACACTACGATGAGATTATCCATCACTTTTTTGACCACCTCGAGAATATGTTTCTCAAAGGTTGCATGTATGTAACACCACCTTTTGACTTAGATAGTCTGGATTACCTGAGGCCTACGCACCTTTATTTTCTATTCACAAGTGAAACTATTAAATAATACACTTGAATTTTTAAGATGTATGAACCTTTATAAATGTTTAAATGTTATTTATGATGATGGATATGATGCAATATATTGTGTGAATGAGAATCCTATGAGGGTTTAAATTCTATTAGAATGATGTTGGATATGATCCAATCTATTTTATAAATGATAATTTTATGAATAGGTGTCGTTAATTGAATTATGGGATATTATGAGATCTATTTCAAATTTGAACACTTTGATGTTAAAGTTGTTGGTACATGGATACCGAATTGAAATTATGGTTGTGTGAAATTACATGATGATAATGCATACAAATGTATGAGTTTGTGTTACAAACTAATCTCCAGGTTATGGGCTATGAAATAGCCAAGGGATAATGATAATGAAAGTGGATTTCATGACCAATGGGGAGAAACAGTATGGTATGAATCTTTGTATGTGAAATTATATTGGTTTGGATGAATTTCTATGACATGTGGACCAGTGCAGGATTTCAGGTGGTGAGACTGCCCAAAACTATATAGATGATGACAAAACTCCCAGCAACACGGTGCCACTGTATATTCCATTGTAGGGTGTGGACCCTAGTCCTGTTAGGAGGGGTGGAGGCATTTCCCATCGTGTATCCTTCGAAACTTAAAGTCATGGGAGGACGATGTTAGCTCACACTCCCCTAGACGTGTGATGATGATTGCCAGTTGCCTGCTGGGGAAGCTTGGTCAAGATAGTGACACTGATGCTTACGAGTTATATTTAGAGTTAGGTCAATATAGTTGATGCTTCCAGATAGTCCAACAGAGGAAGGATAGGAATGGAAGATGGAAGTAAGTTAGGGAGGAAGGATGAGTAGAAATAGTTGAAAGTGTATGGAGATTTGTCTTATGGTGGAACTTATTGTTTTTCCTTCTGAAAATAAAATGTATATATATGTGAATATTCATAATTATGTAACTAAACTACAATTGTCTAAATAACATTGTTGAGCTAGATAATTGTAATTAAAGGATTTTGCAAACATTTGATTGGTTTATTTTATTTTATAAAATGAATAGTCTTGTTGAATGGATTGGATGCATATGGAAATTACTATAGAGATGATAGTTATTGATATTAGTACATGAACGAGACTTGTATGTACTAGCTACACATTCATTTCTTGCACATGTACACTAGTATGTATGAGTTTCCTGGCTTACTTACTAGTAATGTCAGTTATTTGTTAGGAATGTGTGAACCATGTTTATTTTCCCTTGTATCATAAAATACTTTAACTTCAGAACAAAGTTTCCTAAAGGGTGGGTGTATGTAACAACCCTAGATAAATAGTTGCTTAAGGTTTATCAAGTATAGTTAATTAAATAATTAACTGTCCTAATGTGTATTAGTTAAATAATGATTATTTATTAATAATATTAATTAATTAATTATTGTTTAATATATGTTGATTAATTAACACATTTAATGTTTGGGTAACGAATTAAAGGCTTAATAACTTTTAATTTATTATTAGAAAACTTTACATATGAAGGGATAAGGCATTGAATGGAGGGATAGGGTATTAAATGGAGGGATAAGGTATTAAATAGAGGGATAAGGTGGGTGGCATTAAATGAAGGTACGAGGCGGTGAATGGAGAGGWGGATATGAGATGGAAGAGGCATTCAAGAGAGGGACTTTTGGAAACTTTGGGGAAAGAAAGATTTTTCTGAGATTAGGGGTTGTGTTTTCTAGTTTGGAATTTGGGTGGACTGTTACAGGGATGCATCAGTTTTTGGGAGTTTTGGGCTCGAGGGCCAGGAATCCTGGAGCTAGGGAGCCGGATAGGCTCTGTTCCTAGCTGGCATGGAGGAAAGATTTGGTTTTGGGTAGAGTTTGGGCAGAGCAGCAGCGAGGACAGACGGAGATTGGAGAAATAACATCAGACAGAGGTATGTATTTTCATGATAACACTGTGTTAGGTGGTTATCATTAAGGTGTTGAATATGCTATGTTATGTGATTGTTATGTGATTTATTTTCATGCTGTTAATAAATTTAATTTTTACTAAATAAATTATGGTTATATGCTGAAGATTAAATTGTATAGGATAACATTTACAGGATAACATTTATCTATTCTCTATTTTTAACTTGTGCTTTATAAGGCTCTGTGGGGATAGAGACCTTACACTAGCTTGGAATGTTGGCTCCAATTTTTCGATTTCGACATTCAGGCTTGATGAAATCCATATAACATGAAATGTATAAAGGCATACCTTTAAACCATTTTTCTCCATGCGGAGGGATCTTCGTTTCTACCGCCAAAGTTTCCTCCGTCACTTGGAAAGTGTTTCCTGCAATTGTCATGCTAACCCCAGTAAAATTGAGGGCAAGATGGTAAGCTAATTTCACATTATATCCTTGAATACGTTCGCAAAAATGCATACATATGGCTTATTCAAAAGATGCCATAATCGTTGGGTCTTCATTTATTAACTCGAAATCCTGAGGTTCAAAGCTCACGGCCTTGCCACTTCTCACATTCTTTCTTTTTCTTTGGGAAGCTCCCTTGATGTTGGTATATATTAATTTCACGCATGTTGTAATGAATTGTAATACCCTCTCTGTGCGGAAGGTAAGAATGATGAACTTTGTAGAAATTACAAGAAAAGGTAGCAACAAGAATCTTTGAGTGACAGATAAATCAGTAACAAAACTTTCTGGGGCCGCAGTAAAGAGTGACAAAGGAATTCTATGCAGTGGGAAAACTGGGTGTGGCAGTAAAGTGCGATGGAAAAATTAGGTGTAGTGGGAAAGCTTGGCGCGAAAGTGAAGTGCGATGGAAAAATCAAGTGCAGTGGAAAACTCGATGAGGCAATAGGAAATTCATAAGGAAGAAGGATGACTGTGAGAAGAAACAACTCATCCAAAAAGATAGCTTGTAGCGAGCTCCAAAATACTTTAAACAATGACTGAGAACAATGGAGGAGATGCATCAAAATCAAAATGACAGACTTTTGTAACGACTGGCAACAAATAATTTTTACACAGCAAAGGGCACCAAAGCTTGCTGGAAAAACTATAGATGATGCACAAGCTCTCAAAGTGAAGGAGAGGCATGAAGGGTGACCAATATTTATGCTTGAATGGATACATAATGAAATCATGGAAAAGGATAGTAAATCCATGGTGACAAGAAGTTAGAAAGATGATTGAATATTTGCGCAACAAACTCCTGCAACAGGTAAACTTTTGAAGTGTGTAAAGTAAAAATGATATCTTTCAACATGACCTTTATCGCAACCACTTGCCTCGACTTTGGTGAATAATTTCCACCTTTCTGGCATGACTCGAGACTTAGGGAAGTGGACCTTTACGATTTAAATGTGAAGAACCTTACACCCCTTTAACCAACTTATGGACAGACCCGTTACTCGATAATTCTGAACCACTCTTTATTTGGTCACTGACCTTATAAACTTTGACACACTGATAATGACTCATCTAGGACTAACTCCGACTGCAAAAATCATGGTTCTAACATGCCGAATGACTTTCCCCATAAACTATTCCAAAGAAAAACAAAATACTATCAAATAAGATTTAAAAAATGATTTAAAAATTTATATTTTGTTTTCAATTTTCCTTAAATCATATAAACCATATATTCTCTTTTACCTAGGAATTAGAAGAAAAGTTTGTATTTAATAAAATTGATGATCCAACTTACTTAAAATTTAATTATGTTTTGTAATAATATACTTTTTGTTGTGTTTGATATTTTCACCCCTTCATAGTTTAATTTTGAATGTCTTAAAGATTTAATCAATTTTCTTTAAGAAGCTATATATTACCTATCATGAAGCAAAAAATTATAGTATCGACTTGATAGAAAGTTTTGGATGTGCCGAGTTTCCCTAAAGGGAAACCAACTCTCGTGGGGAAACCGATTTGACTGACCCATGCATGCATACTCTAGACCAAAAGAATAGCATACTGTGAACAAAAAAAATACTATGTTCTGACAGACCCACATAAATGATAGTGCTAAACTCCAACAGCCTATGAAGAATCTTCTAGAAACAACTAACATTTGTCAAAATAAAACAAGCATTCTGACATCTGTGCGCTTCTCGAATGACATGATGTCTGGTGTGATTTATTGTCCTCGAATTCCTCTATAGGTTGGTCTCTCTTGTAATCAACTTACTTTGTGCATGTGTCCATGTCTCGTTCATCCTCCCCCTGGAATTTTGGAACAATAACTGCCCCTGAATATGTGGGGCATTGGTTCCTGAATCTAGTGAATACAACGAGCAGAGCAAGGTTGAGAGAAGAGATTCAATTTGCTCTATGTGTTGGTCTAAGTGTTTCAAGTGAAAATGGAGGTCATTGACGTCCTTACGGAATGAGAAGACCAGATCTTGCAGAATTGAGACCAGATCTATGAGTCATGGGCACGAAGCACAGTGTGACTGGAGAAGAGCTTTGCCTCAAGTTACTTCCACTTAAAGTTCTTGTGTTTGAGAATTGAATTCCTCCAGAGAAGGCATAGAAGGTGGAAACAAGGGTGTCGAAGGAGGTGGCTAGGGAGTGAAAGGTGGTGGAATAGAAGGGCATGAAATTTTTGGCTATGAGGTCGAGGCCAGATCTGGGAGAGGTGAAATAAAAAAGGCGAGAGAATTACTCTTAATATCAAACCATTCAACTCGGCAAGCCCATGGAGATGACATAGGCATAATACCACATTAGCTTGGGAGTATTGAGTGGAAGATAGAGTGGAGGAACTGAGCGTATAAGAAAAGGTAGGAAGGTGTCGTCTAGCCATGGCCGCTCTATTTTGGTACCAAAGAGAAACTCTATTTGTCTTCCCACGAAGGGGAGGCATATCCATATGAACATGAGGGTGAGATGGAGATCCAAACAGGGAAACCAAGGTGGGTAGCATAGAGAAAAAAAAAGTGCAAGAGTAGCCAGAAGGAGAGGGGGATGGATACAAACTGGAGGGAGGGGTGTCGCCATAAGAGGGTGAATGGAGAGTAATTGCACATGAGTGTAGGAGGATCAGACAGTGTAGGCTATCCATAGTCATGATAAGAAGCCAACACAATATGCAATGAAGCATTTTTTTAGGATTGTGAAAAAATGAAGAGTTGTAAAGTTCATCGGTCGGTAATAAAGGCCGGAGGGAGCTATAGGTGTCGTCATGTGGCTCATGGCGAGGTCACAGTCTATGGATTTTCAAATGGATGGGTAGATCTCTCTTACACCCCATTTGGGGGTTTGTCTGTGCTAAGATCCTTAGCGATGCAATCTTGGAGGAGGGGTTGATCATTATGGGTGGGGGACATATAGAGGATAACTGGTCCTTCTAAAGCCACTCCAATATTATCCATTTTTTCTACTAATTGATTGGATTTTATTCTCACATGCAAAGGAATGAGAACCAAGTGAGGCGAAAGAGAGTTTTAATGGGACTAAATCCTGTGGTAAGTCGACAACAAGGGGATATGTTGTCGGAATCATCCCCGTTGAGTATTTTTGCGAAAACGCTTAGAATTATTTGAGAATCCCCCTTGATTATCAGTTTGTTAGGCCCATTGTCTTGAGAAATTTGTAAGCCTTTCATGAGACCCTAGAGCTCAACTATGTTGTTTTTGTTATGTCCAATGCTGCTAGTTGTGATAATCATAATGCTTCCTTGAATGTTGTGAAGAATCGTTATGAATCCTATAGGGAATAAATCACCTTTGGAGGCTCCGTCAAAGTTTAATTCGATGAATCTCGGAGCTGGAGGAGACCCATGTGAAGGGCTTCCCTTGTCTTGTAAACTTTGGGTATCCTTGAAAAGTGTGGGTGGAAGTTGATGATTCATTTTTCTAGGATACACTTTTCCTGGGGAAGAGAGGAAATGTCCTCCTCTTTGCAGGGATGAAGGAGGATTATTTCTCTGATGTTTTTGTTTATGTGTTTCCATACTTTCTACTAGTAAATAAGAGATGGAAGAAAGATTCGTCGATTTCTCTCTTTCTAGAGTTTCCAGAGGATGAAGCATGGAAGTAGTTTCCATATACGATTTAGGATTGGAGAACTATAAGCTAAGTCTCTCCATTCTTCTAAGGTCTCCCTGGTGCCTTGTCATTTGCGATCTATGGTGCACATTATTGAGGCACAATGATCCCATATTTTTTGTACTGTAGGAAAAGAGATTGAGCAGGTGGTTTTGAGATTCTGAATATTTCCAGCAAAGAGGGAAAATGGAGGGCTCGACAAAACCTCTTTTGGTGATATTTTCCCAGGTAAGGATACCATTGTGTGAGACGAGCTAGAGGAAAGTGCCTATTTTCGGCGAGTGACTGATTGACCATATTTTTTCCCAAACTAGTTCTTGGGCGTGCAAGTGTGCGACTATCTTTACATTGTAGGATTCTTTGATGATGAAGGTGCCTCACGAGGAGCACCTCCATCCTAGGATATTGTCTCCTTGAAAAGTTTGAATTTTCCTAGAAGAAGTTAGCTTGTGCCAAGGTTGAAGATCCACGTGCATTGGAGCATGAAGTTCTGTGCTAGTGGACTTCTAATGATGCCAAGTTGTGCCAGGGGGGTCCTCTTGCCAATAGTGTGTGACTGTGATTAGACCAGCCTGAGCGGTTGAGGAAAGAAGATTCTTTGACATAGAGTTATTTGTTAAGGAGGGCCATTGTACCACGATTCATGCCAAAAGGTAGTTGCCCTTCCATTCCATATTTCCTAGAAAGAATGATGAGCGATCTGAGAGTGGCCCTGTCTTGGAACATTCCAGATCAAGAAGCCCTAGGTGTTTTCATTCCATCTTATAAGTTGGTTTTCGGAAATTTGTGGAACATATTTCTTTCTCCAAAGTTTGGCTCAGAGGTCCTTAGGTTGCTTCAACCATCTCCACCAAATATTCTTAATGCGAACTTTGTTGAGAGTGGCAGGGTCCCTTAAGCCAATAACACCTTTTAATTTTGGTTTGCATATCTTTTCCCAGTTGATCAGAGCTATTTTTCGTTCCATATTTTCTCCCTTAAAAAGAAAGTTTCTTTGAAGGGTCTTGATGACTGTAAGAATACATCAAGGGGAAGCCAGATAAGAGAAGGAATAAATAGGAAAGGTTTGAAGGACTTATTTGAGGAGGATGAGGCAACTGGGAAGGTTAAGCATTCCAAAGGTCCAGGAGGAGATTATTTTTCCCATTGAGGAAAGAAACCCCTCCCAGAAGTTATTTCGAAGATCTTTACTAATGAGTGGAATGCCAAGGTATTTGTACGGAAGGGAGCTACCCTTGAAGCTCATTATGTTGGTGATATGAAGGGTAACAGGTAAATGGGTGTCAAAAAAGAAGAGCTGGTATTTTTTTATTATTAATGTGAATTCTTGAGGCTGCACATAATGTTTGCAAGATACATAGAATACATAGGTATTCACAGAAAATGGGGGTGCTCAACATTAGGGTGTCATAAAAAAATTGGCTATGGGATATTAGGGGATTCATGCCATGAAGGGGGAGTCTATCTGAGACTTATCTATTAGGGAAGCCTTGATGAAGTAGCTAAGCCCTTCTACGATGATGATGAAAAGTAAGGGCGACAAGGGGTCCGCTTGTCATATTCCATGAGATGGTGAGAAGGGATAGGAAGGAACATAGTTGATCAAAATGGAAAATAAAGTGGAAGAAGTGAGATTTAGAATCCATTCCACCCAGTCTGTAGTGAAGCCAAAAGAAAGAAGAATTGATTTCATTTAAGCCTAATTGATTTTATCAAAACCTTTGGAAAGATACAGCTTTAATAACATACCTGGAGTACCCGTGCTATGAAGAGAGTGTATGAATTCATGGGCAAGGATGAAGTTGTCGAGAATTTTCCACCTTCAACATACCCTAACTTCTCGAGGGAAATGATGAGGGGCAAGAATGGTTTGAGGCATCGGGTAATTACTTTTTTTAACAACTTATAGATTACATTGCAAAGAGAAATTGGTATGAACTGTTTAGGATGAGTGACTTGTTATTATTTGGGTTTGAGGGTTAGGAAAGTGGCATTAAGAGTAGGGATAACCTGATCATAGATGCGAGAATACTCGATGATGTCCCAAAATTCCTTCTGAATCATGGGCCAACAGAAGTGAAAGAAGTCCACTATGAAGTCATACGGACCTTGAGATTTTCCTTCATGGGTGTGTTGTAGGGCTAGGTCTACTTATTCAATTGTCTTTGGTCTGGACAAAAGTTAATTATTCTCTCAATTTATGAAACTAGGGATGTGATGGGTGATATTTTCTATGTCCAGGGATCTGTCAATAGGGGGTTCAAATAACAGATCTTGGTAATAAGAAACTAGTTCCTGCTCGAGATATTCATGTTTTTTGAGAGTTTGTCCTTTCTCCATGACCAAGTGCTTAATTTGATTTCTATGTCTGTGTTGGATCATCACTCGGTGGAATAAATTGGTGTTTCTTTCCCCTTCTTGAAGCCATTGTATTTAGAATTTTTCCCTCCATGGGACTTCCTCTTGAAACCACCTTTCCTCCAACTCTTGTTTGAGTAGAGTTTCCTACACTTTGAGATCCTCTGTGAGGCCATGATTTTTGATATGGATCTAGATGAGTTTCATTTGATTGTTCAGGTTTCTCTAGGCTTCAAAAATATTCCGAAAGTTATGTTTATTCCAAAGCTTAAGAATTTTCTTAAATTTTTTTAGTCGTTGCTAAAAATAGAACTTTTTGGAACCATGTGAGATGGCGGCTTCCCTCTACCATTCCAGATCCAGATCTTGGAATTCCTGGTGGTCAAGCCATAAATTCTCAAATTTAAAGTGCTTTCGCCCAGGAGAGGTAGAGATATCCAGTGATAATTGTATAGGCCAGTGATCAGATCCCGAGGTGTCCAAGATGCTAGTGCTCATCGCTAAGCCATCCATTAAGAGGGTTTCTGAAACGAGGAATTGATCGGGATGACATGAAACCTATTGGGAGCTTGAACGCTGGTTTGACGAGGTTAAAATGCCATTTTCGGTTTCCAAATCTATGAGACTGAGCTTCTCGATCAGAGCTTTAAAATGCCCACTTTCCTCCTCGATTATGTGAGTAGCACCCCTCTTTCTTTCTAGGTGGCATACCATATTGAAGTCCCCCACCAATATTCAACTACGATTGATGATGATGTTAGCTAGCCGATTCAGATTCTAAAATGAAGTTGAGCTTGTCCCCCGTGGTGGTTGGTTCGTAAACATTTGTAAAGAAGTCTATCTTATTGGAGCCAATGAGTCAATATTCTAGTGATATTTTCCATATTGTGGTGAAGAAGTTCTTGAGCAGCATAGTGTTGGGGTTCCAAAGGATGGCCAAGCCACCAGCTACACCTTTGGAATCAATGGTCATCATTTTCCCATGTTTCCAACATCTAGAGAGGAGTTGATTCATTTCTTCCCTAACACATTTTGTTTCTTGAAGTAAAAGAATATCAGGTTGATGTTATATGATACAATCTTGTAGAAGCCTTTGCTTACTACAATAGTTGAGACTGCATATATTCCAAGAGATGAGATTCATGAAGAGGATGGAGAGGTGAGAGGAGGAAAGCTATCAAAGAAGAGATGTATCTAACCTGAGTTTACCATGAAGTGACCGATTTCCTGTATGAGTTTCTGAGTGGATTTTCTTCCTCTTTTCTTCTCATCCTTCTGAGGCTTGTGTTTTTCTTTCTGTTGGATGCACTGAATGCCCAAGCCGGTGGTAAATCTGGCCATAGATCCCACTGAGGAGTTTACGAAGACTTTATGCACCTTGTGAAGCTGATCTGGAGGGATGGTGTATTGTTCCTACTTGTGATAGGCTTGTTCTAAGTGCTCGAGGTCTACTCCTGCCAGATCTTGGTCCTCTAGATACATTTTTTTTTCTCCTTCTTCGGGGTCAGTAGCTTCGCCAACGTTGGCATGGGAAGAGGAAGTGGAGGGGATATACTCCAATAAAGGGGTGTTGGAAGGGTTGTCTTTTGCATTGTTGTGGGTGATTATTCCTTGAGGAGGTAGCTATGACTCGTACATATCTTCTGGAAGTTGCTAAAGTATTATGAAGGAGTTGTTGGAGGGGGGTTCTTTGTTGTCATTTTGCACATTTTTCCTGGTTATTTGTCATCGTCTGCCTGCTACCTGGGTGAAGTCATCCCTTGATTTGTTTGATTCAGGATTGTCGGCCTTTCTTTCTACAATGTTCAGAGAGAATTCTTTGAATAGATTCTTATGCTCATGGAATTTTATACATTAGAATGGTATGTGCTCATAGCAATTGTTTGAGACCAGTCCTCGTCATGGTATTCCAGGGCTATGGAATGAAGGAGGGGCCTTAGGATGTTGATATAGACACAAATGTGTGCATAAGAGGTATACCTTCTCTACTTAGTCACCTATGAGGATTTGACATAGGTCCTAATAGTGTTTTCTATGCCTGTCAGGATCTCTTCCAGCCCATATGGTAGGGAGTATAGATGGATCCATACTAGGGCGTGTACAAAGTATTATTTTTCAGGGCTGAACTTCTTCATCCATAAGTGCAGGAAGAGGTTGGCTCAATTGAAGAAATAGGGTCCCCTATCAAATATGTGATTATGATCTTCCAGGTTATGAAAGATAATGGTAAAGAATCCCTTGGAGCCTATCTATAGGTCATAGTGTTCTTTAAGTTTCCACCAATATTGTATCCATTTGACAAACTCTCATTCAGATGGCCATAAGATTAGGAATTTTCCCACCAGCGCGTAGTCCCTCATGTATTTTTTATGTTCTTTGATGTAGGGTGTGATTGTCACATATTTTGGTTCTAGCGGTGCCTGAGGTATGCATTTACTAGGTTCCCAAGGACATGTTTTTTTTGCTGGAATAGGTCTCATGTCAAATCTCCATTTCTTTTCCTTTAGCAACACCTTCGAAGAATATTTGTGAACGATGCTCTAGAGGTCGCTCAAAGAGCGGCCAAAAAAATCCTACATTTGAATATTCATGTGCCACGACCATGCGGTAGGAGGTGCCTCACAGTCCGTCTTCATTGGAGATCATGTCTTGCCCCATGTGGGGCGACAAAAGGGTGTAGGAGGGAGCCAAGGAGCCTAAACCATAATCCGATCCAATGATTCCTCTATGATCTTAAAGCTTTAATCATTAATCAAAATCCTTTATCCAACTTATTTTTTGATCAAAATAGGTGAAGAATAATTGTAAAGGAATGAGGGAAGCCTCTTGGTTAAGCTAAAAAATATTGTTTTTAATTTGAAATTATAGGTAATTAAATGTTATTGGATTTGCTCAATTATTTTTTGAATTTTTTTGGGACAAGCTTCTATCTCAAACATCACAATGATAAAAAAGTCACTAACCTTAATTAATAGATCATCTAAAAGCTTCTATCTCAAACATCACAATGATAAAAAAAAAAGTCACTAACCTTAATTAATAGGTCATCTAAAATTGATTTCTTTTTAATTTACCATTAAAAGTTGAAGCCTTTCATGATAAAAAAAATTGAAGACTTTTTTGTTTGGGAAAATGTTAGATAAAGTTTTTACAATCGTGAACTTCAAACTTGTGTAAACAAGTATTAAGGTAAAGAAAATTGTTTGAATTTTTTTATTTAAATTTATATAGATTTGTTTCATCACTTAATGGAAACCTTAAATGTAAATTCTAGTTCTTTTATCATGTTAAATTAAGTCGATGGTAAAGTTTTAAAATTTGTTTGGAAATGTTTTTGCTAAAGTTCACATGGATTGCCTTATCATGGTAATCTTAAACTTAATTTATCATGCTAAATAACAAAGGGTAAAATTTAAAAATTATCATGATAAATGACAAATGGAAAAATTTTAAAACCTTATTAAGAGAGGAAAAAATTTAAAAACCAAAGCCCAATTAACATCTATGGATTTGAAAGAGCCTCTGGATTCAACAAACTTCAAGAGTGAGACCAGCACGGAGCAGACAGGAAAGCCATGAAACTAATTACTTTGAACAGCGACCCTGTCTTCTCACACATTTGAAAAAGCAAACAGTAACGCACATTACTGGAAAAGAATTGTCATTTTGGAACACCTCGCTTATTTTTCCCCAATAGCAGGTTGAGACCTCAACATGTACGATGGGCATGATTGGATTATTTACTAGTCACGTAATCATTCAACTGATTCTCTTTAGGAATGGTTGCGGCTTTGTACAATCAAACATTAAAACCCAGTCCAAATATGACATTCAATGGTTTCGCCACCCTTGCCTCACGCCTGTAGGAAACACCCCCAAATCTACTCAGAGGAAATGGCATGCACGTGTTTCATGGCATGATACTCTTAAATCTGTGGGTTTAGACTGCAGTTTAGGGGCTGGTAAATATATATGATGGGTGTCATTAATTTTAAACTTAGAACCATGTGAAGGTTGCAAGAAGACTTTAAAAATTTTAGCCAATAAAATTTTACAAAAATGAGTTTTTTATTATATTAAAAAATATATTTCTCTATATCTTATTTTCAAGATTAGATTTATTTCTTATTTTCAAAATTAGATTTGGCACATAAATGGTAAGTTAAAAGTAAAGTAATTTAAAGTCAACAGAAAACTAGTTATTATAAATTCCCTTCGACCGCTCACAAGTGTACTTTTTTGGTTAATTATTTTCCAAGTGAATGCTACTTAAAAAAAATCTTTCAATTAAATCTTCTCAAAGGATTGTGAACATAGTTTCCTCATGAAGATGAATGTAAACCAAAGTTAATGCAAGCTTTACGCTAAACAACAAAATGAAATATATCAATGAACTAAGAAAGCTCTCTTGCAAAAAGAAATTAAGACTAAAATAAGCTATCATGAGTTGTAACATAAAGTAATAAGAACTCGTGGATTTAATTCAAAAAATAAACTAAATCCAAAATCTATGCTATATAAGTACTAATGGAAAAAATCTATACTACATAAGTAGACAAGTAAAAGAATATAGCTAAGCATATTCCTACTATATCCTACACTAGCTGAAAAAACACTATGGGAAAGGATAGTGCAAATAGAGATATTCAAGCCGACTCCAAACTTGCAACCACATTTTCATCAAAAGTTAATAGCATAGGTTGGAGTAATGACAAACTAAAATTATGAAGAATTGAATCAAGTAAAACTTTATTCAGCATGTGAAAGATGGTAACGTTATCATTCACATGAGATGTAGTCATGTAGGATCCCATCAACCAAGTTTCAATTTCATCATAAAATTTACAATGACTATCATATGAATTTTGGAAGGAATTCACAAATGAGTGGCATACTTGATGAAAACCATGTTTGAAATTTGCAATCCATGTATTTTGTGGGAGAAAATCAGTGTTGATGGTATCATTTATTCTAGAGGTCAGTGAAAGATAATGAGAACTTGACATAACCATCAGTCAAAACCGAAGTGCCCCATTATCAAGGAAGGTATCCTTGATCCCACTCAAAGAAAGACAATCAGAACCTGTCATAAGCATCAATTGAAACCGAAGTGCCTCATAATGTAGGAGAGTCTCCCTGGGCCCACACTTTACACAACATACATGCTTAAACAGATAATTGCATCTCATAGTTGTAGGGAAACACCGAGCAAAGGATGAGTTCAAGATCCCTCCTATAGAATCATCAAAATTATGTGAGTGTTGGAGTATTGAGACAAAAACCAAGGATGAGTGATGTGTGTGCCCCCAAAGATTAACTTGCGACACTGGAGCACATTTAGGTGACAATGTTTATTGGATAAACTCAATGTTTCTTGTGTCTTGCATTGTGATGGGATTCCTAAGTGATGTTATTTCTACAAGGGGATTTGAAAACTTTATGTATTCTTCATGATTTGTCTCTTATGTCACTAACATCTCTGAATTTAGATCATAATTTTCAGATTGCACACGATCAATGAATGCTATATTAGTGCTCACATTCAATTTTGAAACAAAAAAATAATCATTGAAAATAGGGTTATCGTGATTGAAATATGTTTGAATGTGTTTAAGAAATTTAAATTGCAAAGGACTTTCAACATTGTCCATCCTAGATAGACTATCATTAAGAATGATTTTTTGATCAATCAAAGATGGGAAATATTGTTGTTTTCGTTTACCATTCAATATTGTAGCATTGAAAGAGTAATCTAAAGATTTTTCTACATGATAAACAGGTGGATGTTTATGTGGGTGATTATCATCAAACTGATTTCTATAAAGAGAATGAAGATCTTCAGATTCTGAAGTGATTGGATTTCTTGAATATGACATTTTTTATAGATCAAATCATATCCATGATTCACAAAAATAGAGTCACCAATTTGTTCTCACTCTCGATCTAAAGGGTTTAATATTTTTGATATAAATTCTCTTATAGCTGTGACAAAATGCTAGTTAAAAGTAACAATCCTTCCTTCTTCCATTAAATGCTTCCTAGTGTCAAACCATCAATCAAATATACAACAATTTCATGAATAAAATCATTAATTAATACAAATTTGAAATCATCTTTTGAAGCATTCCCCTCAAATTTCTCATCGAAATCATATTGCAGAGTATGAAATGTTTGAGGGTAATCTAGCATGGTCTATATCTTTGAAAATATTTCTTTGGGATATGAAGTGACTGAATATTCATCATACATATATGAATCTTTTGAATTAGAGATATTTTCATTACCTGGATTATACCCTTCAGAAATAGATTCAAGATATGAAATTCAATAACGAATTGCTTAGTCTAAGGGTTTGTCACTTTCATGAAATATACAATAAATTTGCATGACTCTTTGAAAGAAATCATTCATGAGTTCTTTTTTAACCCTACATACTTATTCAAGTTCATTAAAGAGTTCATTATAATCACAATTTACATGAGTAATAACGACTTCCATGAATTGTTTCCAACTATACATCAATTTCACTCGTAATGTCCTAAATTAGGTTTTAATTTGTCTTTCTAAGCTAAGGATAAATAATCAACAAATTCCCTTATCCTAAACAATTTCAAGATTGTGTTTTGCAATGTTAAACTCATTGAGATACATGAATGCAAATACATTCCCTTAACCATTGAACTTTAATTTTGACAAAAGATCATTTGTCTTCGTTGAAATACCCCCTAAGAGTCTCGAAATACTCAAAGAGTTATTCCATATAGATATATGGAGAAAAGGCATGCATCAGTTCAAAACATTAATGAAATGAATGCATAAGGGGAATCTTGTCATTTGGTCCTCCTTCTAGAGCCAATTCCATTGAACTGACTTCTGTGACCTTTATCAGTAGCATGGTTTACCTAGGTGATAATTCCCAATTATACCTCTCATCGTTTGTAATAGTGAACCCTTCTAGATCATGGCTGAACATATATTTTTGGTTTGGGGTTTACTAGTTGCTACCCAACAACCATTTATGGTTTGGGTTTTAGTAGATGTGGATTGGTCTAGCAATGATGGTTTCTAATTTAAAGAATGAAATGAAACTAATATAAGATGCATCTTTCTAGACCAAAAAGGTAACCAGAAAGAAAATAGTTCACACAAAGCAGAGAAAGGAATAAGAATAAATAACTTCAAACCTAGAATAGTCTAGCATTTAAACAATCATTTACGGTACTATGTCCATAGATTCAAAAAAATATTCCCTCTAGAATAGAAATAAGAATAAAAAAAACATACATAAAAACAGTCTATAGTGCCAGATATATTCTTACTCAACCCAAGTACTGAGCAAAACATAGCAAAAAATTCCACAACACATGTGACACAAGAATCAAAGTTCTTCATGGGATCAATTATTTGGGAACCTAGTTGGGTTTTGTATTCTGGGTGACCCTAATTAGGTTATCTGAAAAGAAAAAAAAAAAACGAAGTGTTTATTCGGAAAAAAAATACCAATTAAAACCTATCGGGGTTGCCACGAACTGCTCCTCTGACAGTATATCTTTTGCTGAGGAGTTTCTTGACTAGCCATGAGGCAATGAATCCCCCTTCTCCAGTCACACAAACTATTTGATCTGATCTATGCTTTATTTCAGGCTGAAATTTGGCGGAAGCAGTAAATAGCCAGACTTCTTGTTTGAATCTATCAGCTCAAAATCGCTGGAGGTGTGGAAAATGAAGGAGAGATTTTATCTTTTAAAGGACATGCATGTAGGGATGAAAAAATAGTGAGAAGGATTAAGCTTTGTGATGATACATGGTAGCTCACTTTACACTAGAAAGTGTTGCCACCTAAACGTGTTGTTGATCTATTACTTGGAAATATAACATTTGAAAAACAAATCATGGTGAAGAGAACAATAAAGTGAAAGTTGCTTCCTTACTAGAGGAGGATTATTAAAATAATGAAAAAGAACATTCCTAAGACACGTGTATTTCGCTCAGTGATCAATATGTATATATTGAAGCCTAAGACGTGTCCTCTTGAAATATATATAAAAAAATAAATATTATTTTGGGTCTGCATTGACTTGATGACTTTCGTATTATTGTAGTCTCGGTCATTGTGAGTTTGGCTTGAATTTTTTATTTACCCCTCGCAAGGTAGACATGGGTTTTCGAGGAAATTAATTTGATGACAAATGCACAAATTCTTGTGGGTATAGGTATATAAGGAACAATGTATACAATTGTTCCTAATCGATGCTAAATTGTGAAATTTTCTCATGGTAAATGAAAACCTGGGAACGAACATCCTTCGTTCCCACTCTCGTTATCATTTTTAAGCATATTCAAACTCGAAAATTAAATTCACTAGGAGGAGAGGTGTCCAGGATTTTTTCAAAAGCCCGAGGTGTCCATTATTTTTTGAAAATCCTGAATGAATCACATCACCATGCTCTGTCTCCTCTGAATTATCTTGAGCTACAAGTAGGGTGTCTTGCCATATTTATGATAATTTTGGAGAGTGTCCATCCAACCTCGTAAGTTTTGAGATAAACCAATGGAAAAAAGTCTAGAATTCAACTGGACGATAAGATCTTTCAAAGGGCTACTATATAATTGACTCCCAATTCATTGTAATACTCTGTGTAAATTAAGATCCGCTTCAACTAATATTAAATGAAATTTATTAATTGGATTTATCTAGAGTGGTTTGTGCTGAGTGTTTTTTCTATAGAGATTTAATTTCTACAAGTGACATGTTCATCTTTTAAATGAGTAAGTTATCGAAAAAATCTCTCTTTTTACAAAATTTTCTTTACCCTAGTTACCATTCTAAAAATGACAAGAAATTAGCACTTGATAAATTGTTGGGCTAAAGAAAATGATCTACCAAGGTAACCTACAAACCAACTTTAAGACTAGAAACTAGCCTTCCCAATCTAGAGAGGGCTATCTCTGAGACCTAGTCTATGATAGATAATAACTTTGGACTACGACTAGATTTGGATGCTTGAGAAAGTTTTTTTTTCTAGTTTTGTTGGCAAGGAGGTATAGTACATTTTGGGATATGGATTCAACCCCCTAAAAACAAGAGAAATCAATGACAGGTAGGGGAATCTTTGAGAGGACAAAGGGTAAATAGGTAATGGTTTTTTAGTTGTGAAAGAAAGGAGAAACATAAAGAAAATCAAAGCACCATTAGAGATGAATTCTGACTTAACTTAGAAGATAACACAGAGTTTAAATGGTTGAGTCTAAAGCACCACAAGATGAATTTTAAACCCTTTAAATATTTCCAATTTAAACAAATGAAACAGACATGAATTTGCAGAAAACAAGAAGTACACACGAAGATAGGATCACAATACATCAAACCACCACCACTAGAATCTTTTCGTCGAAAGCCTCATGACCTTTGCATTTATATTTCCATGAGATTCAGAAAATTACATTCAAGAGTGCTATGTCTACACTTTTTTTCCAATCTAGCTTACATAAAAAAAGATCCAATATATAGAAAACTAACGTCCTCTGCTAGGTTTGAACTACTTCCCCCTAGAATCTTGGATTCTGTTACTCTCCCCCTGGACAACCTCTTCAACAAAATTTACTAAAAATAGAAACCCAACTGTGCCCAATCATAACATAATTGACATATTTGTTTCAATCATTTGGTCATGAGTAAAATTCGACCATCTAGTTGTGATAAATCAATGTTTTCTTCTAAGGGGTCCTCAAGTAATCATGCGTACTGCTGGAACCTCTATCACCTTTGTATACCAGACTCTGGTTGGTGTTGCATGATTACTTGCTATAGCATCCCCATGGTGAGTTTGTGTAGCAGATGTCTATCTGGGGTCTCTCATGCAACTCCAAGTGGAAGAAATGGCTGGGAACCATGTATCTCCTTCAAAACTTGCATGTGTTTCATCAGTACCTTCCCTCTTCATAAGGTAATCTTACAACATTTGCACAATGAATACTCATTGTGCAAGTGTTGCATCTGACTTCTTGTTAACATAAGAAAGAAGGCTATGTATGGAGAAATATTTTGTGCCATGACCCAAACAGACAAAAATGGAGCTCCCTTACTTATTCTTCCACAACTCCAATTAGGGGATTTAGCTCGCCCTTATATTCTGCCTCCAACTTCGCCTATAACCTTAAATCCATGTCTGTTTTTCTTAAAGACATTTTTTGTTTGTTCAAACTCTTCACCCGTGTCAACAAAACTACATTTCTTTTCAGTTTTGATTGAGAACTGGAGAGAGTTCCACATGCATTATCAACAGCTGGTCTGGACTCTTTGAAATTTTCCATGATTTTTTCCTCTAACATCCTCTTTTCCTCCCTAAGATCAATGATTACATCTTGGGCCTCTCTGAGCTATCTTTTAAGCCAATTTACATTATTTTCTCTTGTTGTGGGTGAGGTAGGGGATAAATGACCTGCTCAACTCTGTGAAGTTGGTGTTTCAATAATATTTTTTTCCAACCTTCTTCTCAACTCTTTATTTTCTTGATAAAATTGGGCTACAATGTGTTGCACTTTATTTATTTGTTGCTTCATTTCCTGAATATTTACATTTTAATCAACTAAATCCACCTATCTTTCATCAATTCCCTTGTTCGCACCTTCAACAAGATCTAGTTGAACTGTTTGTATGGGAAATTTCTTGTTAGAGGACTTGGTGCACGGTTTACTGGGATGTTGGATCTCCTAAGTTTTATCAGTCAATATTGACCTGTTCTTATGGGATGTCGATTGACTGAATGACATGTCTTCTATTTCTTTCAGTAACATCTTCATTTTTCACCTCTGCACTATGAAGTGATGATTTCTCTGTAGATAGAGGAATGTCTCCTTTAGGGTCATTAGGAATGTTAGCAAAAATCAGAAAAGGATTCCAGTCCTTGTTCAAATGTCTCAATTCTTCAACCACTAACATCTTAATTAATGAAAAATGGAATAAGTTGTTCCTTGGATTATCAGCCTTGGCGTGGACACTATCTTCCATATCTCTGAGTCTTTGACACAAGAAGAAAGGTAATTTTAAGGGATTTTTCCATCTGAAGTGCATCCGTAACCTGATGTGGTATGGATACACCCTGTTGAACCTTCCTTCACAGGTGAAATATTTTTTTATTATCTTCAAAAGTTTCTCGAAAGTATCTAGAGGATACTAGCTTGGAATGTTGGCTCCAATTTTTCAATTTCGACATTCAGGCTTGATGAAATCCATATAACATCAAATTTCTAAAGGCATACATTTAAACCATTTTTATTCACGTGGAGGGATCTTCATTGCAGCTGATAAAGTTTCCTTCATCACTTGGAATGTGATTCCCGCAATTGTCATGCTGACTCAAGTAAAATTGAGGGGGAATTGCTCAGATAGTTTCACATTATATACTTGAATACTTTCGCAAAAACACATACATATGGCCTCTTCAAAAGACACCCTAATCGTCGAGTCTTCATTTATTAACTCCAAATCCTGAGGTTCAAACCTCACAACCTTGCCACTTCTCACATTCTTTCTTTTTCTTTGGGAAGATCCCATGTTGCTGGTATATATTAATTTCACGCATGCTATAATGAATTGTAATACCCTCTCTGCAAGGAAAATAAGAATGATGAACTTTGAAGAAACTGGAAGAAAAGGTAGCAACAATAATCTTTGCGCAACAAACAAATTAGTAACAAAAATTTATGGTGTAACAATAAAGCACGATGGAGGAATTCAACACAGTGGGAGAACTCGACGTGGAAGTAAAGTGCAATGGAAAAATTCAGCGTAGTGGAAAAACTTAACGCAGGAGTAAAGTGCAACGAAAAAATTCGGTGCAGTGGAAAAACTTGGCACGACAAAAATGTTTGACAGAAAAATACGCCGCAGTGGAAAACACGGCGAGGCAGTAGCAAATTCAGAAGGAATAAGGCTGACTGTGAGAAGAAACAACTTGTCCAAAAATCTAGTTTGCAGTGAGCTCCAAAATACTTTAAGCAATGGATGAGAACAATGGAGGAGACACAACAAAATCAAAACATAAGACTTTCGTAGAGATTGGAAGCAAATAACTTTTACGTAATGAAGGGATCTAGAGCTTGTTGGAAAAACTATAGATGACACACAAAATCTCAAAGTGAAGGAGAGGCTTGAAGGTTGACCAATATTTATGCTTGAATGGATACAAACTGAAATCATAGAAAATGAGAGTAAATCCATGGCAGCGAGAAGTTATAAAGAAGATTGAAGATTTGCACAACAAACTCATGCAACAAGTACACTTTTGAAGTGTGCAAAGTACAAATGATAGAAGTGCAATGATTGTTTACTTTTCTGAATTCATGATTAGGGAATGATGCTCATAATATATTTCGACATGACCTTTATCCAAAGCACTTGACTTGATTTTGGTGCATAATTTCCACCTTTTCGACCTGAATCGAGACATAAGGAAGTGGACCTTTATGATTTAAATGTGATGAACCTTACAACCCTTTAACCAAATTATGGCCAGACCCGTTACTCGATAATTTCGAACCAATCTTTATTTATTCATAATTATAGCAAAGAACCTTCAGTTGGCATTAAATCATTTCAACCCTAGTTAGTTTTTGGACCTTGAGGGGAGTGATAGGGGGGTTACGATTAGCGGGTCGAGGGCAAGGAACAAAAGGGGATTTTTTGTTTTGGGAAAAAGCAACTTGTTAGGTCTCTTTAGCATGTTGATTATCTTCCAACCAAGTTGCAGGGTGGGACATGAGAACCTGGGATCAGATTTCGTCCTTGAGACCACTAATAAAGCATTCACGGAAGAATGCATCTAACATGTCCTCTATTCAAAAGGACTAATGCTCAAAAGCACTGATGAAGTCTTCCACTGTTCTTGATTGTTTGAACTTGGTTAAACAATCGAGATAGTGGGTATGAGTATCAAAACGGGCGTAGAGCTCAACAACAAACTGTGTCCAGGCAATATACCCCTCACGTGAATTTTTTCATCATTGCCACCATTGCCAACGTTCAATATCTAGATAGAGGACATCATAACGAAGTTTGACCAACTCATGAGTAATACAATGCAAAGAAAAATAATACTCCATTTGAGTGACCCGACCTATAAAATTAGAGCCATTAAATTTATTTAACTCTACACAAGGAAGAAAAGGTTCACGATGAAAGGAGTTGGAGTGAAAATGAGGAGACTGGGAGGAATCAATAACATTGGGATGGTATGATGAGGAAGGACCTATAGGATGGTTCAACAATTGATTGACATGAGAATGGAGAGAGGTCAATTTGGTTGTGAGGTTGGCTTCCATGTTGTTCAATTTGTACTCTAATTTGTCAATGCAGGAATGGTTAGAATCCATCTGAGATGTGAGATGTTTGATGGAGACATGGGCTTCATTGATGGTAGTTTGGAGGTCTTGGCACGAGTGGTGGCCATTTGGAGAGGGGAAGTGCTGGTGTGGAAAAAACATGGGCGGGTGGGACCACAAAAAAGGACATAGAAGTGATAGGTACTACGATGGTCATTGCTTGAAGGGAAATATAATGGACTAAGAGGAAAAATAGGAAAACTGGGAAGTTGTTGGGTGCACTGAAACAAAAGGATTAAAAACAAAGGGTATGACTGTGATCGGGGAGAAAAGGGGAATCCAATGGAATAGCTCCAAAATAAGTGTGCCAGCAGGGCCACTATACTCTTTTTTTTTACTCCTACAGAGTTATACTCTGTCCTAAAGAATATTGCAAAGACGAAATGCCCAAATGCTTAAGAGGAAGAAATGTGTAGTAATTTTGCAACCAGAATTCATAAAACAATGTAGCACGACAATAGATCTTTTATGTTCTATTTTTGTTTCTTTACCAAGGGTTAGGGTATTCAAGGGTTCTATAGACAAGGGTTTTCCCTGTGCTATAGCTCTCTGATATACGTGCGGGATCCAACAATAGTACTTAGTTCAGTATGTGAAGGAACCAACTAAGGAGGCTAGACCGTACCCATAGTCGTACTACTTGACTACACAAGTACTAGAGAGTATCTTTCTGAGTGTTGTTCTTGGTGGCACTATAACAGTAAGGTGAACTATCGATTATTCTATGGAGAGCTTTAGGAGATTTAGGTCGATCTGTATATAGGTGTTGTCTGATGCACTACCACTCGAAGGGGTACCAACAAGTGTTACAAGTGTAATACCCCTACGCCGAACCCAATTGTAAATATAAATGCAAATGTACTTAAGTTGGTGAGTTGTTTGAAATCATTTTTGTATGCACCTTCAATGGTATAGTGCGCACATGTACTACGCACTAAAATAATGAACTTTGCACATTCTAGGATACTGCGTGCAACAAACTTAAGTGCACATGATTTTGAGGCCAGGGATCTTTTGTGTATATGTTGTGTTTTATAGGTTGGCGAGCCAGATATTATAAGCTAGGTAGCTTATGTGTTGATTTAGGCTGGAGAGCCTAGATGTTAAAGGCCAGTGAGACTATTTTTGTATATTTCTTATCATTAATATAAAATACATCGTTGTGTGTAGAATGACCATGATAAAAGAGTATGGGGGAATAAAATCCATTAATTGGAGAAATGTGGGGGGATAAAAGTTAAGGAAAAGGGATAATATAGGGAACTTAAGACAAAAAGGAATATTATATTAATATTCCTTAAATTATAAAGTATGGATAATTATTTTTTCCTAAGTTCTAAGGATGGGGACAAGTGGGCCAAAGTGGCTCCCAACATGACAAGTGTCAAGTTGGGAACATGCATACATATAGTTTGGACTTAGTTCATTTTCCCAGGGATTCTATGAGCATTCACTCAGTCATTCAACTATATTCCGTACCTTTATGTTACCATCATTGTACATGTACCCATACCCATATCCATACCCATACTTGTATATGTACATGGTTAGCTTGGGAGATCAGCTGAGGAAGCAGGTTATCAGGCTCATGAGAAATTTCTCTCTGGGTTAGAGAATTGTTGGGAATTGGTTTCTCCAAGGTGTCAAACTACAGCTACAAGCTTCTGAGACTTCATGTCTTGCCTTTTGTTGAAGCCTTGGAAAGGAAGTGGGGCATCCAAGGGACAGTTGAGCAGAGAAGTGGCACACTTCCTGGGGTGGGACAAGCATGTGGGGAATGAGGGATTGTAGGTTGTTAGTTTGAGTTGGCACATGTGAAAGAGTCTTTCCTGTTGTCTGAGATAAATCATCCTAGTTAGGAATCCCTTCACCCAAGTGGAGTTTAGTCCCAGCTCAGGGGTGACCCACTACTGAGAGTGATGATTAGTGTGGTCTAGGGCTGGGAGGTTCGTGGAAGTTCTGCACACAGTTGGTGATATTATTAAGAAGATAAGTGTCAATTGTGTGTTAATTTATATGTTGCATTATTATTCATGTGTTTATTTTTATGGCTTTTTCCTATGTGTGTTTTATACCTGTATTTATATTTATGGGTATTGCCTGTCTATGTTGCATGTATATGTTTACTGTTATTTCTGTATGAATCTGTGCATTTACATAATGTATTTGTCTGTTTTAAGTTTTATATATAAAGTTCTACAAGAGTTTTTGTGTGTATATGTTTTAATTTTCATACAATTCAAAACAAAATACGTGTCATAGCCAAGTTGGATGTTGGGGATGTTATAACAAGCTTGGCCAACATATGTGTGCTTAAGTACCACCTATATTTCTTACATGTATGCATCTTCGGCCATGGGTTTATGCACGTAACGACAGATCTATGTAGCTTAAAGATGTCAGCATATGTTTCTTGTTAATTTTTCAAAATCCCAACCCAGTTTCGGTCTCGCTGATTTTTCAGCCAAATTTAAATGCCAAACTCAGTTTCAGCACTGTTTCAGCATATGTTACAGCCCTGTGTTTCAGCATATACTCACAGCGGTGTTTCAGCATATGACTCAGCACTGTGTTTCAGCATATGTTACA
>ML779692.1:603321-629792 GCA_009831015.1 Picea engelmannii | reverse complement strand
AATTATTGTGCCTTATGAACTACCCAGTTAGAGCTCCCTTAACTCTTATTCTTTAAGCATATAGGGGCTTTCGCAGTGCAAGATATTAGATATTATTTTCAGGATTAACTGCATAGTGTAAGCCATTAATCTATGACCCATATTCATGAGTATTAGTTGCAACTGACCAATAATTCTCATGATTTGAATAGTCCACTTAGCACTCATTGCATCGGGTGATGCTCACAGGGGTGAAGAAATGCAATGAGTGCTAAGTGGACTATTCAAATCATGAGAATTATTGGTCAGTCGCGACTAATACTCATGAATATGGGTCATAGATTAATGACTTACACTACGCAGTTAATCCAGAAAATAATATCTAATATCTTGCACTACGAAAGCCCCAATATGCTTAAACCACATTATTAACCACTTAATAATATACCGCTTAATATTAACCCATAATGTCAACCCTAATATTAAACCCTAATGTTACACCAATTAATATTAAACCACAATATTAACCCATAATGTTACGACGATACCATTTAACCAACATTTAACGAGAAGAGACCCCTATATTAAAACGACAGAATTAAAACCAGAAGATTAATCAGCATATTAAAACCCAGAAATTTAACGAGATACAACCATATGTTAGCAGCCATATTAAAACCAAAAAATTTATAACAGCATATTAAAACCATGAAATTAAACAATAAGAATCCATATTTAAAATGAAACAACCTTATTAAACCGAATTTTAAAAACAACGTATTAAAACCATGAATTAAACGATACTGAAGTATTCGCCAGCATTTGGATGCCAGGGTTGGATTTTCCTGCGGCTGAGAGATGGCAACCTCGACACGCGACGAATGTAACAGGGGTAAGGACTGGCAATACTGCCAGAAGGGACGTGCCCCAAGAAGACGCGAGGGCTAGAGCGCGTGCTCACCGACAAGGGTGGTTCCATACGACAATTACAAACTTCCTGGCAGGCTGTGCTAACTGCAGTAGCATGGTAAACTAGGTAGCGGGAATACCAACACCCCTACTAGCCATCAACGCTTGCATCTGGTCAAGGGATATGCATTAGGTAAAAAGTTAGATGCGTTATGGGAGGCTCTGGTTGACCTCTTCTCTCATACTGTACATGATCAAACTGTAATGCATATAGCTTCACAGGAGGGTGTGCACATTGTAAAAATAGAGCTGCGGAGAATAGATGCGTTGGACTCTTGGTCAGAGTAAGAAATGAAGAGCAAGCTAAGAAGAACATGATGTAACACTTTTAAACATTTAAGCAAAGCTCATTAATACGAGATTCGATTAACCAACGAAGGCTCATGAAAACAAGATTCTCGTAACAATTCAACAAGTAGAACAATACAGCCATCGCCATATTGAAATCGAATTCCTGCTTGTAAAAGATAAAATCCACCACGTAGGTATTACAGTCACGAAATTTGGAAAATAGAAAATTTTATAACCACAAGGAAGTGAAATTTTCAGTGAGCAACCAGAAATAAAGGCTCTCACGGTTGTGACAATGGTTTAAGCAACAATTGAAAAAAATGACAACTGGGAACAACATGCTGCAACTTCGAGTTACCAGAACTAAAAGAAGGACTTTTTCTCATGAGAAATCGTCAGAAATGAATCTGAGAAAGAGGGAACCAGGCTACACCAACCTCCCTTGATGATTGAGGGCTCAGGAATTCCTACCAGTGCGCAAATTGCTCAATTCGGTGATTGCATATCAGACACCAGAGTTCGGTAGGTGACAAACTTCTCGGTTCTGTAAACGGATAGACTAAGGCCACTAGTGTTTGCACGAAGAAGACCCCATGAGGATCGAACACTAAAACAATTGACAAGATAAACAAAAAGGGTATTAAAACCTGCTCAAAGTTCGTTCCACCATCGTTTATACACGCCTACAGCGATGCACTGCCCACAGCAAGGTATAAAACACCCAACGAATTTACACCACGAAATGGGACATCCACACCCAGCAGAGCCTATCGCCAGCCACCCACGGCATGCAAGAAGAGGAAAAAACAAATTCTCCCAGGGGCCAAATACAGTAACCCTAAACCCAAACCAAAATTTCCAGAAACCCGCTGTAGTACACAGATTCCGCCGACGGAACACACGCCTGCTGATTACAATGCAACGCACACAGAAATACAAAAATGCTATGCACATGGAAGACAAATTCCCACAAATGAAATGCTCATAGTAATATTTAAACGCTCGTGGCACTATAACAATACTCAGAATAAAACCCAACGCAGAGCATGTTCATTTGTAAAAATAATCGCCAGTATAAACCACAGGCAAGAATGATTGCAGAGTAAATGACAGTAACCATGCTACTACAAGTTTATACTATGACCCTTGGAACTACAGTTGTACAACAACCATTGAAACTGCAGTTCATAAACTAAGTTATACAATCACCCTGGAAAGTAAAAGTTTATACAGTAACCATTTTACTCTACAAATTAGAGGAGCATACCTTGACTTATCGCCCACTTGATGACGTCCATGCGCTCCACGTTGCTCCTGCTCCGTTCCGCTCCCGCTTTCCGAATGTAGAGAGTACACCGATACCTCCCAGCCAAATGCTAGAGGTACTCTTCTTCCCCCTCAGCCCCCCGAGCCGCAAATGGGCCACACACAATCCAGAAAGTACCTAGCTTCCCAGCTCGCCTCCAAGGCTGAGCTACCACTCAAGTCAGCTGAGAAAATCCCCAACTCCTCACAAGTAATCAGTCCCGTTTGCAATTTTGGCAGCATCACAGTACCTCATAGCCCATCCCCTCTTTCTCCCTTCCCCCTTTCTTTTATGCCCCTCAAAACCTAACTCATAATAAATTTTAGTTTCCTTTTTTTAATGAAACCCTAAAAATTTCTCTCTTTTACAAGTGTCACTCATCCCTACCCTTCTGCATAAATTATTTTTGTTTTTCTATAAATTAGAGATTATGGAATACATGTCAATTTGTTTATAATATATATATTACTTTATTTTTCCTATTTACAAGCATGTTATTCATCATTTTAATTCATCATCATCCATCATTTTAATTTATCCTTAATATATATATATATATATATGTTAATAAGAGATTAAAGTGATGACAAACATGTATATGGGAAAAGTAGATGTATTACATAAAAGAGGAATAATGAGAAATTAAGGGGATGGATGGTGATTTAGTAATGTGAAATGGACATGTAAATGGAAATGGGTACTGGAAGATTAAGGTGATGGAGGATAGTTTAATAATGTACACATGGATAATGAGAGGATAATGGTCTTATTTTTTTTTATTTTTTTTTGGAATTTTCTTTATGTTACACTATGAAGGTGATGTCATTCTCCCACCAGTTAGAAATTAATTTCTTCTTTGCAAAGTTTTAAAACTATTAGATTCGCTTTAAAAGTTACCCTGGTCATCGCCCCAAGAATTTTTATGAAGACCCAACTATTACTTAGGTGGGTTTTTGTTTCTTTTGTTATTTTATTCCAGGGTCTGCTCTTAGGGTTAGACTAAAATTTTACCCTAAAAGTTTTAGACATAGTACTAGATTCTAAACTGGGCGACACTCGGTTAGGGAAGTTGTTTAAGAATTTCTTAAGGCGTTATTGTCTTAGGGCTATTTAGGTTTGTTTCGTTCATCCACATCAATGCGACGTGCCTTTCAGGACGCACCACGTGCTCCAAGGGTGCCACTCGCCTTGTTCATTTCCTTTATGCGATGTGCCCTTCAGGATGCACCACGTGCTCCAAGGGTGCCACTCGCTTCTCGTGTTTCTTTTGTGTGATGTGCCCTTCAAGATGCACCACGTGCTCCAAGGGTGCCACTCGCCAACTGGACTGATTGGTAGACATCTATAACCCCTGGAGTCAACACTCCGCCAGGTGAACTTGTGGGAGACTAAGGGTTCTAAGGAATAAGGCCCCTGCCTTATTGCACGCCCCTTAGAATCATCGTCAGCGACTGTCGTACTCTTCCCTCACGGCATCGTGGATCCTCTCGAACTAGGTAATCGTTAACCTACAGTTCGATCCACGRCGAGAGTGCTAGTAGGCGGTGGCAGGACTGTTGTCCACCCCTCTTTCTCAACCTCTCTGGAACTCGTGTGTGGCCCCTTTACTCCATATGTGAGTCTGGTCGGCAAGCTATCGTCAGCCTACATCATCAACAATCATGTCAGAAATGTCAACATCAAATCATCAAATCAATGAAATATCACAGTAAATAAATCAACCCAGTAGAACACTCCCTGACTCAATCCAGAGTCCAAGGGGGTTCTACCGATGCCTCTGCATCCTCAAGGTCCAAAACCCTACACACTCAATACAACTGAGTCAATAGAACCTGTCTACATCAAATAGTAACACATCATGTCATCTGTCAATCGCATCATAATCAAGTAGAAATAGTCTAACATCATAAAAGTCCAGATCACTTGCAAGCAAGTGTCCTCAAATAATAAGTTTTCTCAGTGCGCCAGAGCGGAATGTTACATACACCCCCTCTTGGTCTAAAATTTGTCCCGAAGTTTCTCAGTATAAATGCAGAAATAAAAGTATCACAGTATCATAAGTCTATCTATCAAACAAAAATGGAAACTGTTGACGCATATCATATGCGTCCTCCCAGGTCGTCGAGTGCGGACTATATCATAACTGTCGAATGCGATGATCTAAGATGCGGATTGGCTCAGCCGTGAGCGCTCCCTCATCCGATACCTGCAAGGAACTCATGTCAATCACGTGTGTAGGATCACTAACATATTGTCTCAAAATAGATACATGAAAAACATCATGCATACGCCTCAAAGAATCAGGAAAGGCTAGTCGATAGGCCACGGGCCCCTTTCTCTCCACAATCTTGAAAGGTCCCACGAACCTAGGAGAGAGTTTAGCTCATTTTCCAAACTTGATCGAACTCTTATGCGGTTTAACCCGCAAGAAGACTCGATCATCGACCTCGTAACAACGGTCGACTCGGTGTGCATCGGTATAACTCTTATGTCGATCCTGCGCTTCTTTAATCCTTTGTATTATGGTTTTCATTTGCTCTTCCATTTCTTGGATCGCTTTTGGTCCCACCAGGACCCTATCCTCAAGCCGATCCGAACTCAAGGGCGTCCGACATGGTCGTCCATAAAGGAACTCAAAAGGCGCCATCTTAATGGTGCTCTAGTAACTGTTGTTGTAAGCGAACTCTACTAGAGGCAAGAACTCCTCCCAACGCTTTTGTTGGTCAATCACGTACATGCGCAACATGTCTTCCAAGGTTTGGTTCGTTCGTTCTGTCTGTTCGTCAGTCTCTGGGTGATACGTAGTACTAAAATTAAGTTGGGCTCCCAAGGCCTCTTGGAAACTCGTCCAAAATCGTCCAGTAAACACCGATCCTCGATTGGATATAATCTTTTTAGGCACGTCATGCAGCCTGACAATCTCACTGATGAAAACTCTCGCTATGTCAGGTGCTTGATACGTCGTATGCACCAGAATAAAGTGAGAACTCTTTGTCAGAGTGTCTACTACTACAAAAATCGAGTCATGTCTCCTTGTCGTTAGTGGCAATCCAACAATGAAATCCATCGAAATAACTTCCCATTTCGATTCCGGAATGGCATGTTGTTGAAGTAAACCTCCAAGTGTCTATGTTCAGCCTTTACCTGATGACACTCTAGACATCTAGCCACAAAGTTGACTATGTTGGTCTTCATTCCTTTCCAAAAGAATAAGGGTTTAAGGTCTGCCCTCATCTTCGTGACTCCCAGGTGAGCAACGTAAACTGCTCTATGAGCCTCACTCAGGATCAACATCCTCAACACGTCGTTTGGCGGTACGTAAATCCGACTTCTAAACCTCAATAAACCATCGCTATCCAATGAATATCCCTCATATCGTGGTACCATAATTGTGTTTTGTCCGATAAAATCCTTGACTTCGGTGTACCAGTCATCATCACGCTGTAAGGTGAGAATATTCTCACCTAGATTTGTCTGAAGAGGTAACACCAAAAAGATGCATGGCCTCCGACTCAAGGCTTCCGCCACTCGGTTCACTGTTTCCTTTATGTAAGTAATCTCGAAGTCATATTTGCTAAGCAATTCCGACCAACACCGTTGTCACGGGTTCAGGTCGCTTTGCGTAAAATTGTGTTGTAGTCCACAATGATCAGTCTTTAATTCAAATTTTTGTCCAACAAGGTAGTGTCTCCAAACCTTCAAGGCATATACGATGGCTAATAACTCCAAATCGTGCGTCGCATAGTTCTCCTCATGCCTTCTCAGCTTCCTCGAAATGTAAGCAATCACTCGTTCGTCCTGCATCAAGACTCCACCTAAAACTTCCTTGGATGCGTCAGTGCATACCAAGAAGTTTGCGTCCATGTCAGGTACCTTTAGTATCGGCGCGGTTGTCAACAACTCTTTAAGCCTCCAAAATGCTTCCGCGCATTTCTCTGTCCAAACAAACTTCTTGTTTTTCTTCTGCAATTCCGTGATAGGATTTGCTATCTTCGAAAAACCCTCGACAAGCCGTCGATAGTATCCTGCTAATGCCATAAAACTATGCACTTCTATGACATTTGTCAGTGCAGGCCATTCCATAATAGCCTCAACCTTGGATGGATCCACGGCGATACCTTCGTCGGAGATGACATGCCCTAAGTAGTGAATCCTCGATTGATAAAAAGAGCATTTGGACAACTTCCCATACAATTTTTGTTCTCGTAAACATTGTAGTACCAAGCGTAAATGCTCGTCATGCTCCTCTGTCGTCCGAGAGTAGATCAGAATATCGTTAATGAATACTTGGACAAACTTGTCCAAGTACTCGCGGAACACCCCGTTCATCAAACTCATGAATACCCCTGGGGCGTTTGTCAGTCCAAAAGGCAAAACAGTAAATTCGTAATGTCCAAATCTCATCTTAAAGGCGGTCTTAGGGATTTCATCCTCCTTGATCCATAACTGGTGATACCCAGATCACAAATCGATCTTGGAGAACACCGTCGCCCCCTACATTCGATCGAACAGATCATCAATTCTTGGTAAGGGATATTGATTCTTGATCGTGGCCTTGTTCAGTTGACAGTAGTCAATGCAAAGCCTCCATGATCCGTCCTTCTTTCGTATGAAAATAACTGGTGCACCCCACAGTGACACACTAGGACGTATCAGTCCCAGGTCCAACAACTCCTTCAGTTGCATTTTAAACTCTTGCAACTCCAGGGTCGACATTCGATAAGGCGTTCTTGCTATCGGTTCGGTTCCTGGTTTCAGGTCTATGGTAAACTCCAGATCCCTTTTCGGCGGCATCCTAGGCAACTCCTCTGGAAATATGTCCGCAAACTCCTTCACCACCAGAAGGTGTTCTAGACCCTCCGCTACTCCCTTCTCGTTTAGCGCGAGGATCGCATAAAGTTTGCACCCCTTGCGCATACTCTTCCGTAACTGTAAGGAAGAGACGAACCACAGGGAAACTCCCTGGTTTCTTTCTACAATCACATGTCTCCCTCCTTTGTCATCAACCAAGCTCAACCGTTTCATCTTACAGTTGAGTATCGCCTCATGCGTTTCCAACCAATCCATACTGATCATGACGTCATAAGATCCTAAGATCATGACGTACAAGGTTTCCCTCGTGACAAACTCTCCCAGGTTAAGGGCACAGCCCGGAACCTTTCCTCCAACCTTTTGTTTGGCTCCCAAAGCCATCTCCATGAAGCTAAACTCATCCTGTTTGACTGCCTTTACCTTAATCCTTTTTAGCGCTGCACCAGAAATGAAACTCTTAGTAGCACCTGGGTCTATCAAAATACTAAGGGTCTGGTTAGCAATAGTACCTGTCGTCTCGAGCACAGTCGACTGGTGCTCTGCCTGGTGGTTATTCACCACTGCATGTATTCGATGGGCCTTGCCCATATCTCCGACGGTAGTGGGTCCGACTGATCCGAACACTCTGGCCCTCTCCACAGGACAATCATGCTGGTAGTGTGGCTCCCCACACGTCCAACACCCCTTCTTTGGCCCAGTAGTCCTGGTGCCCGAAGTAGAAGAGGATGACCCACCGGCCTGAAAACTAGGTCTGTTCTACTGAATAGGCCTAAACTGTTGCTGTTGCGAGGGACGTTGTTGTTGGTGTTGTGGTCCTCCATAAGGTGTTCGTTCCTGAGGTGGCGGTCGTCGGGGTGTAGAAAAAGTGGATCCCCTCTGGAAGCCATGATGTCTCGGCGTATGTCTCGCTGGTGTCTAATGCTGCGACGTACCAGATGAACCCTTCCCTGCGGGTCTCACTGGAGTTTTGGTCTGACCCCCACTGATAAGCTCCTCCTCTGTTATGAGGGCCTTTTGGACAGTGTCGTGCAAGGTTTGAGGCACCAAGATCCTAGCTTTTGCACGCAGGCTGCTGTTAAGGCCAAACACGAACCTGTTGACATTGATCTTCTCTGTATTAAGGTGCAGAGCATACCAGAGCAGCTCCATAAAATGTGCCTCGTACTCGGGCACCGTACGACCTCCCTGTCGTAAAGCGTTGAACTCATTGAGCTAACGCTCAATGAATTCCTCTGAAAGGTACCTCTCTTGGAACCGTTCCTCAAACAGTTCCCATGACATGTCTTCAACGGCCATGTTCAGTTGCGGCAGAAGTTTCTTCCACCATAGAAGAGCACTCCCCTTTAGTTGAAAGACCACCATGCAGACCATCATGTTGGAGGTATAATCGCGAAGTACGAAGCACATCACCATATTCTCCAATGATGCCTCGACGGCTGCACCGTCCGGGGCACCAAAGAACTCAGAAAATTTTACCTTCTCGAGTTCACATTGAATGCTACCCGTAACGGCTGGTGCGCGCGACGGAACGTTAGGGGCTTCCGGTGCCCTGGCCCCGTCTCTGTCCAATCGGCTGATCAAAGCCTCAGACATGCACTGAAAGGATCTCATCATCCCAATAACATCACCAATGACTATCTTCTCCTGTCTGAGAACCTGCTCTCCTCCCTGGAGGTTAGACCCCTCAGGTGTGGATGTTGTTGGAGGCGTGACGCCTCCTCCCCAAGCACCCCATCATCTACCTCCGCGGCGTCCTCTAACCATGATTACTTGCATGCACACAATCAACTCAATCAGCAACATTATAATCAATCTAATCCTATCAACGAAAGCTGTTAGGAAAACGACTCTTTAACAAGTGAATTTTTTTTTGTGTGTGTTAAGGTGTGTGCGCGTGTAGAAGTAACAAACACACTTCACTCTACGACACCACCCGACAACCCACAAGACGCAACCACGAATATTACCACAAGAGACAAGGGCGCACAACAAGTAGCTGCAAGCAATGAACGACCCAAGACATAAGGTGCACAAAAGTACTGCAACAATAAGGACCAAGGACATAAGGTGCACGCAGGTACTGCAACAATAATTACATACTGGGTTATGCACAGTACGAACACAGAGGGAAGAATCCATGGTAGTAGGTCTTACTATTTCTGCACAGGAAAGCAGGGCGTTTAATCTTAGTCCTCTGCTCTGGAGAGAGAGAAGGTCAGATAGGCTCCTGGCCGACTTCTCAGGCAGAAACTAGTAATCCCCTCAGGTGTGTCCCTAGAGTGGAAACCCTACCTTTAAAGGGCTCGAGACTCTTGATATGGCACTGGATTCCTTATACGAAAATAATCACACACAGACAATTCTCCTAGGGCTACCTGGGGTCTCTACATCCCGCCCGACGAGGACTGACCAAGCCATAACATGATTACGACCTCGCACAACATAAATTACAGGAACAAGCGTCTGCCAGGAAGGCACAAGTAAGAAGGACTCCGACATTGACCCTCCATGAGTAAGACTCACTGACAAATCACAGACCAATTGCTCCATTTAAAAAAAAATTGTTAATCGATGAGTCATCCCACCTTAAGTAATGTACAATTAGGTAACTACAATCCCCGTTTACTAAATTATAATAATGATTTCACTTAGATTCACGGACCCTACATTTTATGGGTCGTCCATCATACGACGATTACCATGAATTCACCACAACACCACCATGCCTTTGCTTTCTAGAATGCCACAACATTGCAATTAAAATGATACTAACTCTCCCTTAAATTGTTATCGTCAACAGTGGAATCATAATATCGTTACCATAAATCGTCAATTATAATTGAACCATAATATTAAAACGGCAGTACTAAAACCAAAATACTAACATAGCAATATTAAAACCCTAATATTAGACGATAATATTAAAATCAAACATTAAAACTATAATATTAACCACAATATTAAAACACCATACAAACCACAAAATTAAAACCACCATATTAACTCGAAATATTACCCACTTAATATTAACCCATAATATTAACCATAAGGTTAAACCACCATATAAACCTTAAAATTAAACCACATTATTAACCACTTAATAATATACCGCTTAATATTAACCCATAATGTCAACCCTAATATTAAACCCTAATATTACACCACTTAATATTAAACCACAATATTAACCCATAATGTTACGACGATACCATTTAACCAACATTTAATGAGATGAGACCCCTATATAAAAATGACGGCATTAAAACCAGAAGATTAATCAGCATATTAAAACCCAGAAATTTAACGAGATACAACCATAGGTTAGCAGCCATATTAAAACCGGAAAATTTATAACAGCATATTAAAACCATGAAATTAAACGATAAGAATCCATATTTAAAATGAAACAACCTTATTAAACCGAATTTTAAAAACAGCTTATTAAAACCATGAATTAGACGATACTGAAATATTTGCCAGCATTTGGATGCTAGGGTTGAATTTGCCTGCGGCTGAGAGATGGAAACCTCGCCACGCGGCGAATGTAATAGGGGTAAGGACTGGCAATACTGCCAGAAGGGACGTGCCCCAAGAAGACCCACAGCCCAGAGCGCGTGCTCGCCGACAAGGGTGGTTCCATATGGCAATTACAAACTTCCTGGCAGGCTGTGCTAACTGCAGTAGCGTGGTAAACTAGGTAGCGGGAATACCAGCACCCCTGCTAGACAACAACGCTTGCATATGGTAAAGGGATATGCATTAGGTAAAAAGTTAGATGCGTTATGGGAGGCTTTGGTTGACCTCTTCTCTCATACTTTACATGATCAAACTGTAATGAATATAGCTTCACAGGAGGGTGTGCACATTGTAAAAATAGAATTGCGGAAAATAGATGCGTTGGACTCTTGGTCAGAGTAAGAAATGAAGAGCAAGCTAAGAAGAACATGATGTAACACTTTTAAACATTTAAGCAAAGATATTTAATACAAGATTCGTTTAACCAGCGAAGGCTCATGAAAACAAGATTCTCGTAACAATTCAACAAGTAGAACAATACAACCATTGCCATATTGCAATCGAATTCCTGCTTGTAAAAGATAAAAGCCACCACGTAGGTATTACAGTCACAAAATTTGGAAAATAGAAAATTTTATAACCACAAGGAAGTGAAATTTTCAGTGAGCAACCAGAAATAAAGGCTCTCATGGTTGTGACAATGGTTTAAGCAACAATTGAAAAAAATGACAACTGGGAACGACATGCTGCAAATTCGAGTTACCAGAACTAAAAGAAGGACTTTTTCTCACGAGAAATTGTCAGAAATGAATCTGAGAAAGAGGGAACCAGGCTACACCAACCTCCCTTGATGATTGAGGGCTCAGGAATTCCTACCAATGCGCAAATTGCTCAATACGGTGATTGCATATCAAACACCAGAGTTCAGTAGGTGACGGACTCCTCGGTTCTGTAAACAGATAGACTAAGGCCACTAGTGTTTGCATGAAGAAGACCCCATGAGGATCGAGCACTAAAACAATTGACAAGGTAAAGAAAAAGGGTATTAACACCTGCTCAAAGTTCGCTCCACCACCGTTTATACACACCTACAACGATGCATTGCCCACAACAAGGTATAAAACGCCCAGCAAATTTACACCAAGAAATGGGACATCCACACCCAGCAGAGCCTATCGCCAGTCAGCCACGGCATGCAAGAAGAGGAAAAAACGAATTTGCCCAGGGGCCAAATGCAGTAACCCTAAATCCAAACCAAAATTTCCTGAAACCCACTGTACTACACAGATGCCCCCGACGGAACACACGCCTGCTGATTACAATGCAATGCACACAAAAATACAAAAATGCTACACACATGGAAGACAAATGCCCACAAATGAAATGCACATATTAATATTTAAATGCTCGTGGCACTATAAAAATACTTAGAATAAAACCCAACGCAGAGCATGTTCATTTGTAAAAATAAACACCAGTATAAACCACAGGAAAGAAGGATTGCAGAGTAAATGACAGTAACCATGCTACTACAAGTTTATACTATGACCCTTGGAACTACAGTTGTACAACAACCATTGAAACTGCAGTTCATAAACTAAGTTATACAATCACCCTGGAAACTACAAGTTTATACAGTAACCATTTTACTCTACAAATTAGAGGAGCATACCTTGACTTATCGCCCGCTTGATGACGTCCATGCGCTCCGCGTTGCTCCTGCTCTGTTCCGCTCCTGCTTTCCGACTATAGAGACTACACCGGTACCTCCCAGCCAAATTCTAGGGGTACTCTGGTTCCCCCTCAGCCCCCCGATCCACCAAGGGGACACACACAATCCAGACAGTACCTAGCTTCCCAGCTCGCCTCCAAGGCTGAGATACCACTCAAGTCAACTGAGAAAATCCCCAACTCCTCACAAGCAATCAGTCTTGTTTGCAATTTTGGCAGCATCACAGTACCTCATAGCCCATCCCCTCTTTCTCCCTTCCCCCTTTCTTTTATGCCCCTCAAACCCTAACTCATAATAAATTTTAGTTTTTTTTTTTGATGAAACCCTAAAAATTTCTCTCTTTTACAAGTGTCASTCATCCCTACCCTTCTGCATAAATTATTTTCTTTTTTCTATAAATTAGAGATTATGGAATACACGTCAATTTGTTTATAATATATATATTACTTTATTTTTCCTATTTACAAGCATGTTATTCATCATTTTAATTTATCATCATCCATCATTTTAATTTATCCTTAATATATATATATATATATATAGGTTAATAAGAGATTAAAGTGATGACAAACATGTATATCGGAAAAGTAGATGTATTACATAAAAGAGGAATAATGAGAAATTAAGGGGATGGATGGTGATTTAGTAATGTGAAATGGACATGTAAATGGAAATTGATACTGGAAGATTAAGGTGGTGGATGATAGTTTAATAATGTAGACATGGATAATGAGAGGATAATGGTCCTAGTTTTTTTTGTTTTTTTTTGGAATTTTCTTTATGTTACACTACGAAGGTGATGTCATTCTCCCACCAATTAGAAATTAATTTCTTCTTTGCAAAGTTTTAAAACTATTAGATTTTCTTTAAAACTTACCCTCGTCATTGCCCCAAGAATTTTTATGAATACCCAACTATTACTTAGGTGGGTTTTTGTTTCTTTTGTTCTTTTTATTCCAGGGTCTGCTCTTACGGTTAGACTAAAATTTTACCCTAAAATTTTTAGACTTAGTACTAGATTATGAACTGGGCAACACTGGGTTAGGGAAGTTGTTTAAGAGTTTCTTAAGGCGTTATTGTCTTAGGGATATTTAGGTTTGTTTCCTTCAGCCACATCAATGCGACGTTCCCTTCAGGATGCGCCATGTGCTTCAAGTTTGCCACTCGCCTTATTCATTTCCTTTACACGACATGCCCTTCAGGATGCACCACGTGCTCCAAGGGTGCCACTTGATTCTTGTGTTTCTTTTGTGCGACGTGCCCTTCAGGATGCACCACGTTCTCCAAGGGTGCCATTCACCAACTGGACTGATTGGTAGACATCTATAACCCCTGGAGTCAACACTCCACCAGGTGAACTTGTGGGAGACTAAGGGTTCTAAGGAATAAGGCCCCCGCCTTATTGCACGCCCCTTAGAATCATCGTCAGCGACTGTCGCAGTCTTCCCTCATGGCATCGTGGATCCTCTCGAACTAGGTAATCATTAACCTACAGTTCGAGCCACGGTGGGAGTGCTAGTAGGCGGTGGCAGGGCTACTGTCCACCCCTCTCCCTCAACCTCTCTAGAACTCATGTGTGGCCCCTTTGCTCCATATGTGAGTCTGTTCGACAACTTATCGTCAGCCTGCATCATCAACAATCATGTTAGAAATGTCAACATCAAATCATCAAATCAATGAAATATCACAGTAAATAAATCAACCCAATAGCACACTCCCTTACTCAATCCGGAGTCCAAGAGGTTTCTACCGATGCCTCTGCATCCTCAAGGTCCAAAACCCTGCACACTCAATACAATTGAGTCAATAGCACCTGTCTACATCAAATAGTAACACATCATGTCGTCTGTCAATCGCATCATAATCAAATAGAAATAGTCTAACATCATAAAAGTCCAGACCACTTGCAAGCAAGTGTCCTCAAATAATAAGTTTTCTTAGTGCGCCAGAGTGGGATGTTACATACACCCCCTCTTGGTATAAACTTCGTCCCGAAGTTTCTCATTATAAATGCAGAAATAAAAGTATTACAGTATCATAAGTCTATCTATCAAACAAAAATGGAAACTGCTGACGCATATCATATGCGTCCTCCCAGGTCGCCGAGTGCGGACTATAACTGTCCCACTGGACCTTGACCTGATCTACCGTTTGATGTCGTAACTATCGAACACGATGATCTAAGATGCGGACCGGCTCAGCCGTGAGAACTCCCTCATCCGATACCTGCAAGGAACTCATGTCAATCACATGTGTAGGATCACTAACATAATGTCTCAAAACAGATACATGAAAAACATCGCGCATACGCCTCAAAGAATCAGGAAAGGCTAGTCTATAGGCCATGGGCTCCTTTCTCTCCACAATCTCGAAAGGTCCCACGAACCTAGGAGAGAGTTTATCTCCTTTTCCAAACTTGATCGAACTCTTATGCGGTTTAACCCGCAAGAAGACTCGATCGTCGACCCCGTAACTACGGTCGACTCGGTGCGCATCGGCATAACTCTTCTGTCAATCCTGCGCTTCTTTAATCCTTTGTCTTATGTTTTTCATTTTCTCTTCCATTTCTTGGATCACTTCTAGCCCCACTAGGACCATATCCTCAAGCCGATCCCAACTCAAGGTCGTCCGACACGGTCACCCATAAAGGAACTCAAAAGGCGCCATCTTCATGGTGCTCTGGTAACTGTTGTTGTAAGCGAACTCTACTAGAGGCAAGAACTCCTCCCAATGCTTTTGTTGGTCCATCACGTACATGCGCAACATGTCTTCCAAGGTTTGGTTCGTTCGTTTTGTCTGTCCGTCAGTCTCTGGGTGATACGCAGTACTAAAATTAAGTTGGGTTCCCAAGGCCTCTTGGAAACTCGTCCAAAATCATCCAGTAAACATTGATCCTCGATCGGATATAATCTTTTTAGGCACGCCATGCAGCCTCACAATCTCACTGATGAAAACTCTTGCTATGTCAGGTGCCTGATACGTCGTACGCATTGGAATAAATTGAACACTCTTTTCCAGAGTGTCTACTACTACAAAAATCGACTCGTGTCTCCTTGCCGTCAGTGGCAATCCAAAAATGAAATCCATCGAAATAACTTCCCATTTCAATTCCGGAATGGCATGTGGTTGAAGTAAACCTGTCGGGTGTCTATGTTCAGCCTTTACCTGCTAACACTCTAGACATCTAGCCACAAAGTTGACTATGTCAGCCTTCATTCCTTTCCAAAAGAATAAGGGTTTAAGGTCTGCCCTCATCTTCGTCACTCCCGGGTGAGCCATGTGAATTGCTCTATGAGCCTCGCTCAGGATCAACATCCTCAACTCGTCGTTTGGCGGTACGTAAATCCGACTTCTAAACCTCAATAAACCATCGCTATCCAATGAATATCCCTCATATCGTGGTACCATCATTGTGTTTTGTTCGATAAAATCCTTGACTTCGGTGTACCAGTCATCATCATGTTGTAAGGTGGGAATCTTCTCACCTAGATTTGTCTGAAGAGGTAACACCGAAAATATGCATGGCCTTCGACTCAAGGCATCCGCCACTCGGTTCATTGTTCCCTTTATGTAAGTAATCTCAAAGTCATATTCGCTAAGCAATTTCGACCAACGACGTTGTCGTGCGTTCAGGTCGCTTTGCGTAAAAATGTGTTGTAGTCCACAATGATCAGTCCTTAATTCAATTTTTCATCCAGCAAGGTAGTGTCTCCAAACCTTCAAGGCATATATGATGGCTAATAACTCCAAATTGTGCATCGCGTAGTTCTCCTCATGCCTTCTCAGCTTCCTTGAAATGTAAGCAATCACTCGTCCGTCCTGCATCAAGACTCCACCTAAACCTTCCTTGGATGCGTCAGTGCATACCAAGAAGTTTGCATCCATGTCAGGGACCTTTAGTATCAACGCGGTTGTCAACAACTCTTTAAGCCTCCGAAATGATTCCACGCATTTCTCTGTCCAAACAAACTTCTTGTTTTTATTCTGCAATTCCGTGATCGGATTTGCTATCTTCGAAAAACCCTCGACAAACCGTCGATAGTATCCTGCTAATCCCATAAAACTATGCACTTCTGTGACATTTGTCAACGCAGTCCATTCCATAATAACCTCAACCTTGGCTGGATCCATAGCGATACCTTCGCCGGAGATGACATGCCCTAAGTAGTGAATCCTCGATTGATAAAAAGATCATTTGGACAACTTCCCATACAATTTGTGTTCTCGTAAACATTGTAGTACCAAGTGCAAATGATCGTCATGCTCCTCTGTCATCTGAGAGTAGATCAAAATATCGTCAATGAATACTTGGACAAAATTGTCCAAGTACTCGTGGAACACCCCGTTCATCAAACTCATGAATACCCCTGGGGCATTTGTCATTCCAAAAGGCAAAACAGTAAACTCGTAATGTCCAAATCTCGTCTTAAAGGCGGTCTTAGGGATGTCATCCTCCTTGATCCGTAACTGGTGATACCCGGATCACAAATCAATCTTGGAGAACACCGTCACCCCCTACATTTGATCGAACACATCATCAATTCTTGGTAAGGGATACTGATTCTTGATCGTGGCCTTGTTCAGTTGACGATAGTCAATGCAAAGCCTCCATGATCCGTCCTTCTTTCGTATGAAAATAACTGGTGCACCCCACGGTGACACACTAGGACGTATCAGTCCTAGGTCCAACAACTCCTTCAGTTTCATTTTCAACTCTTGAAACTCCGGGGTCGACATCCGATAAGGCGTTCTTACTATCGGTTCGGTTCCCGGTTTCAGGGCTATGGTAAACTCTAGATCCCTTTCCGGCGGCATCCCAGGCAACTCCTCTGGAAATACATCCGCAAACTCCTTCACCACCGGAAGGTGTTCTAGACCCTCTGCTACTCCCTTCTCATTTAGCACGAGGATCGCATAAAGTTTGCACCCCTTGTGCATACTCTTCCGTAACTGTAAGGAAGAGACGAACCGCAGGGAAACTCCCTGGTTCCTTCCTACAATCACATGTCTCCCTCCTTCGTCATCAACCAAGCTCAACTGTTTCATCTTACAGTTGAGTATCGCCTCATGCATTTCCAACCAATCCATACCGATCACGACGTCATAAGATCCTAAGATCGTGATGTACAAGTTGACCCTCATGACAAACTCTCCCAGTTTAAGGGCACAGCCCGTAACCTTTCCTCCAACCTTTTGTTTGGCTCCCGAAGCCATCTCCACAAAGCTAAACTCATCCTGTTCGACTGCCTTTAACTTAATCATTTTTAGCGCTGCACCAGAAATGAAACTCTCAGTAGCACCTGGGTCTCTCAAAACACTAAGGGTCTGGTCAGCCACAATACCTGTCATCTCGAGCACAGTCGACTGGTGCTATGCCTGGGGGTTATTTACCACTGCATGTATCCAATGGGCCTTGCCCATATCTCCCACGGTAGCGGGTCTGACTGATCCGGACACTCTGGCCCTCTCCACAGGACAATCATGCTGGTAGTGTGGCTCCCCACACATCCAACACCCCTTCTTCAGCCCAGTAGTCCTGGTGCCCGAAGTAGAAGAGGACGGCCCACCGGCTTGGAAACCAGGTCTGTTCTACTGAATAGGCCTAAATTGCTGCTACTGCGGGCGACGCTGCTGCTGGTGCTGTGGTCCTCGATAAGGTGTCCACTGCTGAGGCGGCGGTCGTCGAGGTGTAGAAAAATTGATCCCCTCTGGAAGCCACGATGTCCTGGCGTATGTCTCGCTGGTGTCTGATGCTGCGGTGTACCAGATGAACCCTGCCCTATGGGTCTCGCTGGATTCCTGGTCTGACCCCCACTGATAAGCTCCTCCTCTGCTATGAGGGCCTTTTGGATAGCGTCGTGCAAGGTTTGAGGCATCAAGATCCTAACCTTTGCACGCAGGCTGTCGTTAAGGCCAAACATGAACCTCTTGACCTTGAGCTTCTCTGTGTTAAGGTGTGGAGCATACCGGAGCAGCTCCATAAAACATGCCTCGTACTCGGGCACCGTATGACCTCCCTGTCATAAAGCGTTGAACTCATTGAGCTAATGCTCAATGAATTCCTCTGAAAGGTACCTCTCTTGGAACCGTTCCTTAAACAGTTCCCATGACACGTCTTCAATGACCATGTTCAACTGCGGCAGGAGTGTATTCCACCATAGAAGAGCGCTCCCCTTTATTTGAAAGACCACCATGCGGACCTTCATGTTGGAGGTATAATCGCGAAGTGCGAAGCACATCGCCATATTCTCCAACCATGCCTCGGCGGCTGCACCGTCCGGGGCACCAAAGAACTCGGGAAATTTTACCTTCTTGAGTTCACGGTGAATGCTACCTGTAACGACCGGTGCGCATGGTGAAACCTTAGGGGGTGCTGGCGCCCTGGCCCCGTCTCTTTCCAATCGGATGATCAGACCCTCGGACATGCGCTAAAAGGATCTCATCATCCCAATAAAATCACCAACGCCTATCTGCTCCTGTCCGAGAACTTGCTCGCCTCCCTGGGGGTTAGACCCCTCAGGCGTGGATGTTGCTAGAGGCATGACGCCTCCTCCCCTAGCACCGCGTCATCTGCCTCCGCGGCGTCCTCTAACCATGATTACCTGCATGCACACAATCAACTAGATCAACAACAATATAATCAATCTAATCCTATCAACAAAAGTCGTAGCGAATCCCAAGTCGTGGGTCGAACTGACTCTGATACCATATGTAGCACCCTCCTCGTTAGGACAACGACTCTTTAACAGGTGAATTTTTTTTTTTTTGTGTGTGTTAAGGTGTGTGCGCGTGTAGAAGTAACAGACACACTTGACTCTACGATGCCACCCGAAAAACCACAAGACGCAACCACGAATATTACCACAAGAGACAAGGGCGCACAACAAGTAGTTGCAAGCAATGAACGACCCAAGACATAAGGCGCACACAAGTACTGCAACAATAAGGACCAAGGACATAAGGTGCACGCAGGTACTGCAACAATAACGACATATTGGGTTATGCACAGTACGAACACAGAGGGAAGAATCCATGGTAGTAGGTCTTACTATTTCTGCACAGGAAAGCAGGGCGTTTAATCTTAGTCCTCTGCTCCGGAGAGAGAGAAGGTCAAATAGGCTCCTGGCCGACTGCTCAGGCAGAAACTAGTAATCCCCTCAGGTGTGTCGCAAGAGTGGAAACCCTACCTTTAAAGGGCCCGAGACTCTTGATACGGCACTAGATTACTTATATGAAAATAATCACACACGAACAATTCTCCTAGGGCTACCTGGGGTGTCTACATCTTGCCCGATGAGGAGTGACCAAGCCATAAGATGATTACGACCTCGTACAACATAAATTACAGGAACAAGTGTCCGCCAAGAAGGCGCAAGTAAGAAGGAATCCGACATTGACCCTCCATGAATAAGACTCACTGACAAATCACAGACCAATTGCTCCATTTAAAAAAAAATTGTTAATCGACGAGTCATCCCACCTTAAGTAATGTACAATTAGGTAACTACAATCCCCGTTTATTGAATTATAATAATGATTTCACTTAGATTCACAGACCCTACATTTTATGGGTCGTCCATCATATGGCGATTTCCATGAATTCACCACAACACCACCATGCCTTTGCTTTCTAGAATGCCACAACATTGCAATTAAAATGATACTAACTCTCACTTAAATTGTTATCGTCAACAGTGGAATCATAATATCGTTACCATAAATCAACAATTATAATTGAACCATAATATTAAAATGGCAGTACTAAAGCCAAAATACTAACATAGTAATATTAAAACCCTAATATTAGATGATAATATTAAAACCAAACATTAAAACTATAATATTAACCACAATATTAAAACACCATAAAAACCACAAAATTAAAACCACCATATTAACCCGAAATATTACCCACTTAATATTAACCATAAGGTTAAACCACCATATAAACCTTAAAATTAAACCACATTATTAACCACTTAATAATATACCGCTTAATATTAACCCATAATGTCAACCCTAATATTAAACCCTAATGTTACACCACTTAATATTAAACCACAATATTAACCCATAATGTTACGACGATACCATTTAACCAACATTTAATGAGAAGAGACCCCTATATTAAAATGGCAGCATTAAAACCAGAAGATTAATCAGCATATTAAAACCCAGAAATTTAACGAGATACAACCATATGTTAGCAGCCATATTAAAATCGAAAAAATTATAACAGCATATTAAAACCATGAAATTAAACGATAAGAATCCATATTTAAAATGAAACAACCTTATTAAACCGAATTTTAAAAACAGCGTATTAAAACCATGAATTAAATGATACTGAAGTATTTGCCAGCATTTGGATGCCAGGGTTGGATTTTCCTGCGGCTGAGAGTTGGCAACCTCGCCACACGGCGAACATAACAGGGGTAAGGACTGGCAATACTGCCAGAAGGGATGTGCCCCAGGAAGACGCGCGGGCCAGAGCGTGTGCTCGCCGACAAGGGTGGTTCCATATGGCAATTACAAACTTCCTAGCAAGCTGTGCTAATTGCAGTAGCGTGGTAAACTAGGTAGCGGGAATACCAACACCCCTGCTAGCCAGCAACGCTTGCATCTGGTCAAGGGATATGCATTAGGTAAAAAGTTAGATGCGTTATGGGAGGCTCTGGTTGACCTCTTCTCACATACTATACATGATCAAACTATAATGAATATAGCTTCATAGGAGGGTGTGCACATTGTAAAAATAGAGCTGTGGAGAATAGATGCATTGGACTCTTGGTCAGAGTAAGAAATGAAGAGAAAGATAAGAAGAACATGATGTAACGCTTTTAAACATTTGATCAAAGCTCATTAATACGAGATTCATTTAACCAGCGAAGGCTCATGAAAACAAGATTCTCATAACAATTTAACAAGTAGAACAATACAGCCATCGCCATATTGCAATCGAATTCCTGCTTGTAAAAGATAAAAGCCACCACATAGGTATTACAGTCACAAAATTTGGAAAATAGAAAATTTTATAACCACAAGGAAGTGAAATTTTCAATGAGCAACCAGAAATAAAGGCTCTCACGGTTGTGACAATGGTTTAAGAAACAATTGAAAAAAATGACAACTGGGAACAACATGCTACAAATTCGAGTTACCAGAACTAAAAGGACTTTTTCTCATGAGAAATCGTCAAAAATGAATCTGAGAAAGAGGGAACTAGGCTACACCAACCTCCCTTGATGATTGAGGCCTCAGGAATTCCTACCAGTGCGCAAATTGCTCAATACAGTGATTGCATATCAGACACCAGATTTCAGTAGGTGACGGACTCCTCGGTTCTGTAAATGGATAGACTAAGGCCACTAGTGTTTGCACGAAGAAGACCCCATGAGGATCGAGCACTAAAACAATTGACAAGGTAAAGAAAAAGGGTATTAACACCTGCTCAAAGTTCGCTCCACCACCGTTTATACATGCCTACAACGATGCACTGCCCACAACAAGGTATAAAACGCCCAACGAATTTACACCATGAAATGGGACATCCACACCCAGTAGAGCCTATCACCAACCACCCACGGCGTTCAAGAAGAGGAAAAAAATGAATTCGCCCAGGGGCCAAATATGCTAACCCTAAACCCAAACCAAAATTTCCAAAAACCCACTGTACTACACATATGCCCCCGACGGAACACACGCCTGCTGATTACAATGCAACGCACACAGAAATACAAAAATGCTACGCACATGGAAGACAAATGCCCACAAACGAAATGCCCATAGTAATATTTAAACGCCCGTGGCACTATAAAAATACTCAGAATAAAACCCAACGCAGAGCATGTTCATTTGTAAAAATAAACGCCAGTATAAACCACAGGCAAGAAGGATTGCAGAGTAAATGACAGTAACCATGCTACTACAAGTTTATACTATGACCCTTGGAACTACAGTTGTACAACAACCATTGAAACTGCAGTTCATAAACTAAGTTATACAATCACCCTGGAGACTACAAGTTTATACAGTAACCATTTTACTCTACAAATTAGAGGAGCGTACCTTGCCTTATCTCCCGCTTGATGATGTCCGTGCGCTCTGCGTTGCTCCTGCTTCGTTCCGCTCCCGCTTGTCGACCGTAGAGACTACACCGGTACCTCCCAGCCAAATGCTAGGGGTACTCTGCTTCCCCCTCAGCCCCCCGAGCCGCAAAGGGGACACACACAATCCAGACAATACCTAGCTTCCCAGCTCGCCTCCAAGGCTGAGCTACCACTCAAGTCAGCTGAGAAAATCCCCAACTCCTCATAAGCAATCAATCTCGTTTGCAATTTTGGCAGCATCACAGTACCTGATAGCCCATCCCCTCTTTCTCCATTCCCCCTTTCTTTTATGCCCCTCAAACCCTAACTCATAATAAATTTTAGTTTTCTTTTTTTAATGAAACCCTAAAAATTTCTCTCTTTTACAAATGTCACTCATCCCTACCCTTCTCCATAAATTATTTTCTTTTTTCTATAAATTAGAGATTATGGAATACAGGTCAAATTGTTTATAATATATATATTGCTTTATTTTTCCTATTTACAAGCACGTTATTCATCATTTTAATTTATCATCATCCATCATTTTAATTTATCCTTAATATATATATATATATATATATATATATATATATATATATATATATATATATATATATATATATATATATAGGTTAATAAGAGATGAAAGTGATGACAAACATGTATATGGGAAAAGTAGATGTATTACATAAAAGAGGAATATTGAAAAATTAAGGGGATGGATGGTGATTTAGTAATGTGAAATGGATACTGGAAGATTAAGGTGATGGAGGATAACTTAATAATGTAGACATGGATAATGAGAGGATAACGGTCTTAGTTTTTTTTTTTTTTTTTGGAATTTTCTTTATGTTACACTACGAAGGTGATGTCATTCTCCCACCAGTTAGAAATTAATTTCTTCTTTGCAAAGTTTTAAAACTATTAGATTTTCTTTAAAACTTACCCTCGTCATCGCCCCAAGAATTTTTATGAAGACCCAACTATTACTTAGGTGGGTTTTTTTTTCTTTTGTTATTTGTATTCCAGGGTCTGCTCTTAGGGTTAGACTAAAATTTTACCCTAAAAGTTTTAGACTTAATACTAGATTCTGAACTGGGCGACACTGGGTTAGGGAAGTTGTTTAATAATTTTTTAAGGCGTTATTGTCTTAGGGCTATTTAGGTTTGTTTCCTTCATCCACATCAATGCGACGTACCCTTCAAGACACACCTCGTGCTCCAAGGGTGCCACTCGCCTTGTTCATTTCCTTTACGCGACGTGCCCTTCAGGATGCACCACATGCTCCAAGGGTGTCACTCACTTCTTGCGTTTCTTTTGTGCGACGTTCCCTTCAGGATGCACCACGTGCTCCAAGGGTGCCACTCGCCAACTGGACTGATTGGTAGACATCTATAACCCCTGGAGTCAACACTCCAGCAGGTGAACTTATGGGAGACTAAGGGTTCTAAGGAATAAGGTCCCCGCCTTATTGCACGTCCTTTAGAATCATCGTCAGCGACTGTCGCAGTCTGCCCTCATGATATCATGGATCCTCTCGAACTAGGTAATCGTTAACCTACAGTTTGAGCCACGGTGGGAGTTCTAGTAGGCGGTGGCAGGGCTGTTGTCCACCCCTCTCCCTAGAGCTCTTTGAAACTCGTGTGTGGCCCCTTTAATCCATATGTGAGTCTGGTCGGCAATCTATCGTCAGCCTGCATCATCAACAATCATGTCAGAAATGTCAACATCAAATCATCAAATCAATGAAATATCACAGTAAATAAATCAACCCAATAGCACACTCCCTGACTCAATCTGGAGTCCAAGGGGGTTCTACCAATGCCTCTGCATCCTCAAGGTCCAAAACCCTGCACACTCAATACAACTGAGTCAATAGCGCCTGTCTACATCAAATAGTAACACATCATGTCGTCTATCAATTGCATCATAATCAAGTAGAAATAGTCTAACATCATAAAAGTCCAGATCACTTGCGAGCAAGTGTCCTCAAATAATAAGTTTTCTCAGTGCACCAGAGAGGGATGTTGCAATGACAATATCTTCAATTGCTAGCCATAAGATTATTTTTTATAATTAAAAGATCATTAATTCTTCCCATCTTCAATAGATATACACCTTTCGGCGTAATAAAAGATGTATGTATATTATCGTCATTATTTGAGGCAACTGATGATGCGCTTCATCTGACCAAAATGATCACATTTGACTTGGAGACCAGAGTAAATGCATGCATCTCATGGTGGGAATGATTAAGAATGTTACATGCAGGGCATAAGAACTAGACCCGGTCATCATAGATAAAGTCCAAATAATTAGTCCAAAACGATTGGACATACCCAATAATCATGGTCTCTCTAGTCTATGGAATGTAATATTTCAATATAATTTCAGCATTAAACTAATGAGAATGGTAGGAATGATTGTGGTCAATGAGAATGATAGGTCTCATTGTTCTCATTGATTCAAGATGATGAGCCCGCGAATAGTCACTCAAAATCTGATCATTGACACAAACTTTTGTATTTCGAGATTAATAGAATCCTATATATACCAAGTAACGATTACTTCATCTTTCTCTCTCGATTCTATGTACAATTTTTATCCTAACCTTAATCTTGGCTATTTATTATAAAAGTAATTGATATGGTTGATATACCTCAACCTGTCATATCAATTACTTTTATAATAAATAGGTAAGATGAAGGTTAGGGTTTCATATTAGAAGTGGTTGATATACGTCTACCTGTCATATCAATTACTTTTATAATAAATAGGCAAGATTAAGGTTAGGGTTTCATATTAGGGTTAAGTTCATCAGGGTTTTAGATTATAATTTTATATATGCCCCATTTTTAACCTTTTTTTATATTTTCATAAACATGATTTACATACATAAAGAATGTGTATATATCAAAAGTTGGAATATTAATGAACTACACATTCAATAATAAAATGAAAGACATCCATATATTAACCTTAATGTGTTTTATATGGGTAGAATTAAATGTGTATGGACTTTTATGTGTTTACTTTTTCACATATACTTAATCATATTAAATAATTACCGTGCTCACAGAATGTCACATTTATATGATTAAAAAAGATTCAATTTCATTGTGATTAACTTAGTTATGGAATTTGTGGGGTGTGAAGAATTTCATTTTGGTTTTTATGATTGTGAAGAATGTCATGTATTTCAATTAATTAAGTAAGGTGATGCTACATTGGGAGGCATTTCAGATTTCAATGGGAATGGGTGTAATAATTGGTGTAAATGGGAATGGTAGTGGATGTAGAAATGGGCGTAAATGGGAATGAGAGTGGGAGCAATGCTCATCTCTTTCTGGGAAATGTGGAGAGCCTTTTTGACTCATTCATGGCTAGAAAACCCAATCCTTCCACCACAATCAGACCTCTACGATGTCATAGGAAAGATCCATCGTAGGCAGGTAGACCATCATATGCATCCAGGGATGATTTTAATAATGGAAATTTATATTAAAATGTAAAAAGGTGAAATCATGAATATGGGTTACACTTTTGCTTGTTTTATGAGAAAAAAAATTGTATTTTCACAAGTTCTTCAACTTCCGGCATACAAAAGTATTTTTTTTATTTAGAATTTCACTTTACAGTGAAAACAAAAATTGTGAAGAATTTTGTTAGCTTTCCAATTACTATTTTTCAAATTTGTTTTATCACGATTTGATATGTCAATTTGACAATTGCTTAAAAATATGTTCCTTAAACATGAAAGGAATGATAATGAGTT
>ML779692.1:580369-603271 GCA_009831015.1 Picea engelmannii | reverse complement strand
GTTGCAGATTTTAAACACATGTTTTTCTACACCTTGTATCTATCTTAATTTTTACTTAAAATTAAAATCTAAATATACCCTTTTGAAAAGAACAATTTAAATATTATGAATATATTTTTTTCTAAATTTTTCACTGTATATTTTTAGAGATACCAATATTTCATTTCACTGAATCATAATGTCTGTTGAAAATATTATGTAGTGATTTTTTTTTAAAATTAAATAAAATTAGATAAAAATAAAGAAAATGAAAACAAATTATAGGAATTGAAAGTAGATTCAATTTTGGAAATGTTGGTGTCATTTTCAAAACCAAATTCTCAGTATTTTCAAGAGTCCGCAACCTTTGAAGTTCATTTAAGCTTGGGGCAATTCTCTGGTTTTAGTTTTCAGTCACAATTTCATGTTTTCAGTTGAAACAATATTCGGTCGAAAGACTAAATTCTAATGGAAACCGTCAAAACTGAATGATTTCTAAGGTTTTCGGCTGAAAAAAACTTATTTCGCTCGAAATCCCATTGAGTGAATTCCGTTGGTCGAAAAAAATGAAAATACATGTTGTATCATTTCATTTCGCACAAAATTGTATAAATAGGCTTTCAAACGAGCACATTTAACACAATTCATCGGATGGATAGACATATATGAGCTCAGGGATAGGGATTTCAAAGCATTTCTATTACTAATTACAGTTGTATTCTTTTATTTCTTTATTTCTTCCCACTATTCCATAGGCTTAATCGGGGGATCAATATCGATACATGATGGTTTTCTAGAGCACCTAAACAAAGTTTTGAATCATATTTTTTGTTTTTGTTGAATAAGGTAATTGATGTTTATTCAAGTTTTTATTGGAATAACAATTTATATGTTGAAAGATAAATGTTGAGCATTTTTTCAAGGTGAAGTCTTTGTTGAACATATATTTTACAGATAACTATAAAATTCATAGGAAAGAAAAGTTTGCGGAAGAGAAAATTTGATCGCACTCGATATGATAATCGCCAAATCGAATAAAGGAAAGAGATTTATTGGAGAACGAAACGAGAACGTGCAAATATTGAAGAAAGAAACGATGATAATGTCAATAGAGATTTTCAACAAGAAGAAGTTCAACCAAGTATGCATGAACATATGATGATCGAGCACACGACACACATTGGGACTGTATTTACAAAGTATAGAATTCAAATTTAAAATATTGTAAATAATATAATTGATTGTAATTACAATTTGATGTTTTTCAAAAAACATAAATAGATTTGTCTCATAATTTCGAAGAAGACGTTGAAACTGAAATTGAAGAAGAAAATGTTGAAACCAAAATTGAAGCAGAAGATGAATCACCTATAGGTATGTACATAAATTTAGATAATACAAGATGAACACTCAAGTATATATAATTTAGTGAATTTGTGTTTGGGTTGTGTTTTTTAATATAAACTTTAAATTGAAATATGCAGGAGAATATATCAACATTGATAATGATATACTAGAAAATGTTGATATTGACAAATTTGGGAAGAAAAAAGATAAGAATTATATAAGATATCAAACTAAGAATATGTATAATAATTTTTTCAAAGATGAAGCACTAACAGTACAAGCTCAAATTTTACTTTTACTAATGAAGTCAAGAAAGTTAAAAGAAGCTACATCATTATTGGGTATTCAAAAGTCAACAAATGATACAAAGGTGAAACATAATGTATTTAAAAATATAACTACTGTATTAAAAGCTTTTGAAAAATATTGAAAAGAAGATGTATGTGTTGCACGTAGAGCGATACAAACAACAATTGTTTCATCTAGCAATATAAAATATCGTTTGACATGACACATGGCCAAAACGATGGGAACGTCAAGAAAAACATTGCACAAACATAGAATTTTTTTATTGCAAATAGATGTAAATGATGAATTGGCTTGTTGGACAGTGATTTCTAGACAACCCTACAAAGATAGACTTACAAAAAATGTTAAAGAATTGGCCCGTAAATGTTGGCTAGAAGAATCTCGTGTTTCATCACATACAAAGGATGTGTTGCGACGAATAATAGCATGAAAACAATATGAAGAACATACAAAACATATATTACCAATGACACAAATAGAGTTATTCAATAAGCTCAAAGAAGAGCACAAAGAAGTTAAAATTTCCATCAATACATTTGTGCAACAAAAACCATGGTTTGTTAGACCCATCACTGTTTGTGACACTTGTTGTTGTCGTTATCATGTGGAATTTGAGTTGTATTACGACACATTTTTGGATTTTGGTAAAACTTTATGGCCAGGTTCACCTCCTCCTTCCACATTCCATGTTTTTATATCTGAAATTATATGTGAGAGAAGATGATGATTTATTTTACAAAACAAATGTGTTGGTGGAAAGAAATTTGATTGTTGTGGAAATATAAGTGTGTTTCATTCAATGTATCATATTGATATGAATGATCAATCATTTTCTAATATAAGAGGCAATTGGAAGAGATATGAATATATCAACAACACAGGTCCACATTCTTCAAATGTTATTTCCAAAAGAATTGATTTGAAGGTAGATAAAATCTGTTTGATAGATTTTTTGAAGAAGTTTGAGGAAGAGATCTATAAATACACCAAGCATTCACATAGAGCTCGATGGAAAGATCTACAATTGAAACAATCCCGCGAAGTGTTTCCACCAAGCACAATTTTGTCTGTAGTTGATTTTGCAGAGAATTACACATTCATTGCACAAAAAGAAATACAGAGCGAATATTATCATTCTGATCAAGTCATGATATTTGTCCACGTTCTATATAGACATTATCAACAAAGTCTTGATAACATATAAAGAACCAACGACAATCGACATGTTATTAAAGAATATTACTTTTATATAAGTGATGATCAAGCACACAACACACATTATGTACAACATTGTTTTGATAAATTTTATTATCCATTGAAAGAACGCGAACTCATATTCGATCGACATTGGATATGGTCATATGGGTGTGTGGTTCAGTTAAAATCTTCACGATCATTCTATTGGTTATGCTGTCTTCATAAAAAATTAAACATTACACATTGTTGAAATTTTTTTGAGACTGGTCATGGAAAAGAAGAGCATGATAGTGCAGGGGAATATATAAAATGAGCAATTCGAAGGTATCAACTGAACCCTTATGCCGATCGAATTGAATCCGCTGAACAAGTTTTGGAATGGTGAAAAATGGCGTTAAGCCATGAATATAATATGCCAAGGGATGTGCTCAGGTGTGTCTATATATAAATGTTACACATGTACACAATAAAAAAAAAATTAAGGTGTTCAAATTTATATTCAAACTTCAATCATTTTCTTGAGTGATTTCAAGTTAACAAGTTCTTGTCTTCTACAGGTAGTTTTGGTATGTTGGAATCCAAGATGTTAATATATCAATCTCATATGATGCCATTACAATACATGGGACATGAAAAATACATTCAATTAAAACAAAATGTTTTCAAAATGTGTTTGCATTTGATAGAAGAAATGAGTATTGTTTTTGTTCAGTTTGCATAGAGGACACATAATCCATAGATATTTGCGAAAACGAAAATGCAGGATATGTTAAATCTTGGAGACATAGTGAACTTAATGTAAAAGGGAAAATGCCACTTGCAAGCTCAGAGGCTATGGAATCAAATGCCACTATAGTGTCAATTGATGGTGATAGAGTTTTTGATCTTGTTAGAGAAGGTAATTTTTGTGTTTAATTTTTTTGAAATAACTTGTAGATGTACTTGTGTGATAATCTAACATGAACTATTTGTTGTCCAAAATACCCAATTATTTGCAGGAGATGTTTTTTCTATGGTTGCACATGTATACAACACTGAAAACATGAAATATTATTTGATGCGATGCACAGAACAAAAGATGAGTCTATTAGAAGATTTTGTTGATAACGATTTTATATATGAAAGATGATCCATTGTATTAAAAGGATATTTTTTTCAAGAAACCCATCAAACTAATACTCATGTTCACTTTCAAGACTACCAGTCAAATGTCACAAGTTGTCAATAAAGTCATTTGGTATGTGCAGCGCCCATAAAGTTAATAGAAATTCAATAAAAAAAAAAAGTTAGAAAATGGAAAATTTTCAAAGTCGATCATGAACGAATAATTGAAGATGGAATACCATTACTATGTTTTTAAACAAGTGGCACATATACATTTCAGAATTTTTTTACTTTTCATTGAAAGTACATTCCAGAATTTAATTACTTGTTTTGACTATTTTCAACCATATTTCCAAATAAGATATTTATAAAAAGGTTATGTATAAAAAACTTCGAATCATTCTTTAAAAACACAGATAAAATATGGTTTAACCATATTTTATCTGTGTTTTTCAACCATTACACCAATCAAAATTATTTTATGAGCATTACACCAGTCAAAATTTAGTTGTATACCTCTTGTATTGTGAACATTTTATTTTAAATTAAAAAAATGTTAAACACCATTTCCATTGAACACTTACTTTTTTCAATACTATTTTTTTCCATTTTATTTTAATAATATTGCATTAATTTTAAAAAAATTAAACATATTTTATATTTTCTATTGTAATAATATCTTGTTTCAAATTTTAACTCATTATTTTATTTTGAATATTGTTTTTAATTATTGTTCTCAAAACTAAAGAAAAGTTAAAAACATCTCTTTCATTTTGAGATTTTATTTTATTAAGGGTATATGAACTTTGAGGTGAATATCTCTTCTAGCTTTAGCATTTTTTAATGACTACATGATAAAATTAAAGAAGAGTTGATCATCTCTTCCATTTTAAGGTTTTATTTTATTGTCACATCATTTTGAACATTTTATTTTACGATTATCACAGAAACTAAAAAAGAGTTGAACATCTCTTCTATCTCAAAATTTTATTGTATAAACATTACCTATAATTAATTTGGATCTCCTCTATCTTGAGAATTTTATTTCTAAATTACTATTGCACCAATAAAAAAAGATATGAACATCTCTTCTATCTTAGATTTGAGAGAATTGACTTCTTTAAGTGGTAATTTTTTTTTTCATTTTTTAAATTAATATTCTAACAACTAAAAACAATTTAAACATCACTTCCACTTGTTGTAATAACACTTTACTAATAATATCATATATATTCCAATATCTCCATTATAATTATTAAGTTGATTTACATTTAAAACTTGAAATTATTTAGAATCTTCATTTTAATAATTAAGTTGATTTTCATGTAAACTTATTTAGAAGTGTTAATCATTAGAATTAAATTGTAATTAGTAAATCTCTTCTCTAACAAAGTTAAGAAAATTAATACAACCTTGCCTAAAGTCAAGTGAAATAAATTGTAGTTAATAGATCTCTTCTCTAACAAAGTTAAGGAAATTAATACAACCTTACCTAAAGTTAGGTGAAGACCCTTACAAAAATGTGGGTTTATGTGAATAGTATTAAACCATAGCCTGCAAATCGTTTTCCTAATGTAATTCTCTTTCATACATGTTATATGAGTTCCACAAAGGGTATGCATTGTTCCTTCATGTCTAAAACACAATGCTTGAATGCATACCTCCTCCTTTGAATTCCACATTGGTTAGCTTCTTCCAAAATCAAACACAAGTTTTCTCAAAGGAAATTGGTAAATCATGAAAATTTCTTCCTTTAGTTTTTTTTATTGTAACCAATTTATTTAACAGATCTCATATGCCTATCTTTTATTTAGTTTTTCTTTTAGTTTTTTTATAGGTTAAGTGCATATCTATGATCTCATATGCCTATCTTTCCTTTATTTTTTATGTAACCAATTTATTTAACAAATCTCATATTCTTATCTTTCATTTATTTTTTTTATTAGTTAAGTGCAAAGCTATGATCTCATATGCCTATCTTTCCTTTAGTTTTTCTTTTTTTATTAGTTAAGCGCATCTATGTAACCAATTTATTTAATAGATCTCATATGCCTATCTTTCATTTAGTTTTTCCTTTAGTTTTTTTATTAGTTAAGTGGAGATCTATGGTCTCATATGCCTATCCTTCCTTTAGTTTTTCCTTTAATTTTTTTTATTAGTTAAGTGTATCTGTGTAACCAATTTATTAAACAGATATCATATGCCTATCTTTCCTTTAGTTTTTTTTATTATTTAAGTACATCTATGTAACCAATTTATTTAACAGATCTCATATGCCTATCTTTCATTTAGTTTCTCCTTTAGTTTTTTTTATTAGTTAATTGAATCTATGATCTCATATTCCTATCTTTCCTTTGGTTTTTTCTTTAATTTTCTTTATTAGTTAAGTGAATCTATGATCTCATATGCCTATCTTTCCTTTAGTTTTTTTTATTAATTAGGTGTGTCTATATAACCAATTTATTTAAAGGATCTCATATGCTTATCTTTTCTTTAGTTTTTCCTTTGGTCTTTTTATTGGTTAAGTGCATTTATGTAACCAAGAGAGTTATTAGTAACTAGAAAAAAATATATATCTTTTAATATAAAATTAATCTACTAAAATTATTCTGCAAACATTATTTGATGATATGTAAATAGAATCATATTTTTGACAATCCACAGTAAACATAAAATGAAACATTTAAATTAATACATATTTTTAATATAAAATTAATCTGCTAAAATTAATTTGCCAAAATTATTTGATGATATGTCAATAGAATCACATTTTTGACAATCCACACTGAACATAAAATGAAACATTTAAATTAATACATAGCAGAAAAGTATTTAAGAGTTTGATGCTTAATTTAATGCATTGTAAAAAGAAAAATATACAAAACATTAGTTCATTACTAGTTAACTTTGCCATTTTTTTCCATCAACTTTGATAACTCAAATATGAGACAATAAATTGTTATTTTGAATTCCAAAATTATATATATATATATATATATATATATATATATATATATATCAAAGTCTGAATAGTTACACTGTAAAATACATAAGTTCCACATCCATTTTAGGATGATAACAAAAAATAAGACATTGAACTCCAAAATTCCAGACTCTAATCTATCTCTTTAAGATAGATCACTTCATACCTACAACTCAAACCTGCAAAAAAAACAAAATTCAAAAATTAAAAATTTACAATTCAAACATGCAAAATAATACATAATTCAAAATTTCTGATTAAAAAAAAATTAACATACATACCAAAAGGGTTAAGTCTCATCCTCCAACATACTCTTTCCCACAAAATATATTGTAAACAAATTTTTCACCAAATATAATTTATACATCTATAACAATAATAAAAAAATAAATAACACATATTAGCATATATACTGTAACTAAATATTAAATAAAACATTAAGAAATAATAACATACCCAACCTTAGTTCTATTGAAATTCCATGTTTAAAAACCCTCACGACTCGACTAGAGTAAAAAACCCCTATTTTCCTCGATGTTATCATGAGTTAGTAGTCTGATCTTCATGGTGGAATGTTCACTGGCTTCTGGATGTATTAACTGCCACATGAATTTAACCCTGGTACTAAGGACCATAAATTTAACCGATACATGGTGGATAGATTAGTTACCTGATGTTAAAACTTGACTCGATGAGTCGTATGGTGGGAACACAAATTAAAGTCACCTAGGGTTCAAATTTAATCAGTTAGACATGTGTGCAAATATGAAAGCCTAATGTTTTAAAAGGAGTGAATCGTAATAGGGATTACGAGACCCATTTGTTTTACACATAATCCATTACACAAGAGGGTAAATGGAATGGAAGAGAAAGGGTCCTCTTGTGGTAGGTAGAGATTAGAGGTTTTCCCTTTGAAATTTTACGAACAGAGTTTTGACCAATCTTATAATGGAGTTCATAAATTTTGTTTTGACAAATAGTTATATAAGCTAAGATTAAAAGGAAATAGAAAACGAAAACAATTTTGTTTTTTTTTGTGTATGATAATGAGGTTCATTACATATGGTATGAGAGCAAAAGTTACAACATTGGGTCTGAACACGACCACATTAGTTGCTTAGTATATATTCTGAAATTATGAAAAAACTAATATACATTTTGGTTACAAACAAAAAGCCCTTTCTATTTTGTGTTAATTATGGTAGCTCGGGACGATGCAGAAATTAGGATGGAAGAAAATCCAAATCAAATACCTCCTAGAGACCTAAAACAGAATAGTGACAAAAGCTCACCCATGTAGGTGTTGGAAACAATGAGGAATCTTATTGTTGAACTACAGGTCTTCAAAGACAACAATGAAAAACTGAAGAAAGCTCAACAGGAACAACAAGAAATAAACAAAGTCCTGTTGTGCAGTACAGTGACCAAGAAAAGACCAAATGATGATAATAACGACAAAGAAGTCAGCAAGAGATCTTCCAAGAACTCAGGACCATAAACAAAAAAAGGAGACAGATCGTCTGAATGAACACCCTCAACTGAAATAGAACTAAAACAGACAAAAAAAGAAAACAAGTAGACCACCTTGAAGGAGAATTTAAAATGATTAAACCATCTACCTTTGATGGAGAATCCAGGACAGGAGAAGAGGCAGAGGCATGGTTGTTGGACATCAAAAAATACTTCTAGATCTACAACTATTCCAGCAACATGAAGGTCAGAATGGCCATCTACAATCTGAAAGGGAAGGCCAGTATTTGGTGGCAAGACCTGAAATTGGCCAAAGGCCTAAAGGAGAAATAGTTGGAATTGTCTGATTTTAAAAAGTATTTCAATAAACAATATATTTTTGAAAGGTATTATGAAAGGAAGATGAAATAATTTTGAGTTACGACTTGGACAGATGATAATGGAAGACCTTATAAATAATTTCTAGAACTACTAAGGTTCGTACCATACATCTGGGAGGATAAGGTAAAAATCTAGTGATTCTTAAGATGTTTGCCACAATCCTACAGGGACAGAATTGAGTTGGACAACCCCAAATCCTTGAGTGAAATATTCAGGAAAGAACGAATGTGCTATGACCAGTATAAACAGCGGGTAGAGTTTCCCAAAGCCTGGAAGGATAATAAGAAAGATTGAAAGAACTAGCGGAATAAGGGATGGCAGCCAACTCCTTATTGGAATGTAGAAAAAAGTTTTTCGAGAAAGGATTTTCACTCCAATCATCCGAATACACAAGGCAGCAGTAAACCGATAAACCTGGGAATGAAGAAGTTTGGGGAAAGCTCCCACAAACCATTAAAGTGTTGGGAATGTGGAGAACCTCATCTAAGGAGGAACTGTCCACGTTTAATTTCAGTAAAAAGAAATGTTATTCATAATTTGCAGGAAGCCTCGATAGTGGGAGATGTGGGAAGAAGCCTACATCAGATAAATGCAGCCATAGATGGTCGACAAGTTGACTACCAGTCCTCGATGGTAGAAATCGAAGGTTAAATCAATAACACTCGAATTTATGTTCTAATTGACCCTGGAGCTACGTTAAGTTATATTACTCCTATTGTAGTAGAGTCAAATAAACTTAATAAAATGACGCATGCAAAATCATGGCTTGTACAACTAGCAACAAGAACTAAAAGGAAAGTAGTTGAATTTATTTTTGATTTTGAGTTCAGCTTAGATGGTTAAAATATAAGGACAAATCTGAACATCCTAGCACCAGGATCTTACAATATGATTATCGGGATGGATTGGTTGGAACAACGCAAAGAAGTACTAGATTGTTATACCAAGTTACTTAGCTATAAAGACGATTTTGGCACTGCTAGAACAACCCAAGGTATACCAAAACCAATATCAGTCAGACAAGTTTCAGTGATGCAACTCAAGAAATGTATGCGGAAGGGATGTCAATTTTATGCCATCCAAGTGATGAATCTATTAGAAAAAGAAGATAATCCAAAGTTAGAAGACTTTGTTGTCCTATGTGAATTGAGAGACATGTTTGTGGACGAGATATTGGAATTACCTCTTAGAAGGGAAATAGACTTCTCCATAGACCTACTACCCGGTTCAGCCCCTATCTCAAAAGCACCTTACTGAATGAGTCTACTAGAACTGACAAAATTAAAAATACAATTACAAGAATTGTTGGACAAAGAGTTTATCAGACCGAGTGTCTCACCATGGGGGGCACCAGTCCTCTTTTTGAAAAAGAAAGACGGTACTCTAAGACTATGTATCGATTATAGACAATTGAACAAAATGACTATTAAGAACAAATACCCCTTACCAAGGATAAATGATTTGTTCGAACAAGTAGGTGGGGCCAAGATCTTTTCAAAGTTGGATCTATGATCCGGTTATCCTCAAGTTACGATAAAAGATGAGGACGTAAGAAAAACATCTTTTCGGACAAGATATGGACACTACGAATTCGTAGTCATACCTCTCAAACTCACTAACGCACCATCAATGTTTATGTACCTGATGAACAGTATTTTCAGTCAATATTTGGACAAGTTCATGGTAGTATTTATCGACGACATTCTAGTCTATTAAAAAATGGAAGAAGAACATGATGAACACTTAAGGATAGTTCTGCAAATGTTGAGAAAAAACAAATTGTACGCCAAATTTTACAAGTGTGACTTTTATCAAAAAGAAATACAATATCTAGGACATGTAATTTCAGCAGAAGGTATTGTCCTAGACCCGGAGAAGATAAAATCCATTATGGAAGGGTCGGTACCTAAGGATGTAGTAGATATTCGATCATTCATGGGAATCACCGGATATTACTGCAGGTTTATAGAAGGGTTTTCCAAGATAGCCTACCCTATCACATCATTACAAAAGAAGGGGACCAAGTTTAACTGGTCAGAGAAGTGTCAAGACAGTTTTAACAAGCTGAAGGGATTATTGACAACTACACCCATATTGAAGGTAGAAAACCCAGATAAAGACTTCATTGTATGTGTTGATGCAAGTAAAGAAGTACTAGGTGGTGTCCTAACTCGGGAAGGACACGTTATTTGTTGTGATTCCCGGAAGCTAAAAGAACACGAGCGAAATTATGTCACTCATGACTTAGAATTGGCAGCAGTAATACACACCTTAAAAATGTGGCGACACTACATAATGGGCAGGAAATTTCTACTATTAATGGATAATAGCAGGGTGAAATATTTGTTTAGTCAACCAGATCTTAATGCAAGACAAGCAATATGGCTAGCCTTCTTGAGCGAATTCGACTTCGAGGTCATATATATCAAGGGTAAGGAGAATAAAGTAGTAGACGCTTTAAGCAGAAGATTCCATGGGTTATTTGAAATAAATATCAGTAGAGTAGAAAGTGATCTGGAACCAAGACTAAGAACACAAGGTATTAACGACGAAGATTACACAAGGATAATGACAGAACTACAAAGCAATACCACAAACTCAGACAAACCATATCTAAGCATCGACAAGAAGGGACTATTACGATTTAAAAACAAGCTTTACATACCAGATTCAACAGAGTTAAAATTAACAGTTTTGGACGAAGTGCATAAGAAACCATATTCTGGCCATCCAGGTTACCATAAAACAATAACAACACTTAGAAAACTATTTTGTTGGCCTAATAAGAAGGGAGAAATAATAGAATAATTTTCTAGGTGCCAAGATTGTCAGCAGGTTAAGGTCGAGCACTAGCATCCAACCAGCCTATTACAGCCATTACTAGCATCAGAATGGAAATGGGAGACCATATCACTAGACTTTATAATAGGTTTGCCTAAAACTCTAAAACAAAATGATTCTATCATGGTTGTAATCAATAAACTCAGTAAGTTTGCAGACTTTATTCTTGTAAAGTCTACTTTTAAAGCTATAAACATTGTTGAAATATTCATGAAAGAAATTTTTAGACTGCATGGTATTCCTAAAATGGTGATTTCATATAGAGATGTAAAATTCACATCCACTTTTTGGAAGGAATTGTTTGCAGGGATAAATACTAATTAGAATTTCAATACGATTTATCATCCACAAACGGATGGATAGACTGAAAGGACAAACCAAATCATAGAGGATATGCTCCACATGTATGTAAGAACAAAACCGAACAAGTGGGAAGACTACCTGCACTTGGTAGAATTTTCATATAGCAATGGGTACCAAACTTCGGCTAAGTTGAGCCCTTTCGAAATAATATACAATAGAAAGTGTACGACTCTAATTGGCTAGGATAACCCAGCTGAAAAACTCATGGTTGGACCAGAGATGCTCCAAGAAATGGAAAACATGGTAAGGAAGTTACAACAAAACTTGAAAGAAGCATAGGACAGACAGAAGAGCTATGCAGATCAGAAAATAAGACACTTCAAATTTCAAGTGGGAGACCATGTTTATTTGAAGGTCAAAGCCCAAAAAAGATCGTTGAAGTTAGGGAACTATGCCAAGATGTCACCTAGGTTTTGTGGGCCCTTCGATATACTAGCTCGAATTGGACCCGTAGAATATCAACTTGCACTTCCAGCTAATCTAAGAATTCATAATGTATTTCATGTTTTTTTGTTGAAAAAGTATATTCATGACCCTACTCATATGATTTATTGGAACTTGGTGCAGGTGGAACCCAAAGGCGAGTTCCAGGTGGAACCCCTGTGCATTCTGGACCAGAGATAAATAACACTTTGGAAAAGATTCGTCGCTCAGGTAAAGGTGCAATGGAAGCACTTTAGTCCTGAGGAGGCCACTTCGGAGTTGGAGGGAGATTTGTGGAAATATCATCTAATACAATTCCAAGAAAGGAACGAACACTAAGGACAGTGTTTTACTAAAGGGGGAAAGTATTTGACATCCTGAAAAATAAAATATTTTTGAAATTTAAAATTGTTGGAAATTTATTCCATTTTTAGTAAATTCGAATTTGGAAAATTTTTGCCATTTATGGAAATTCCAAATTTCGAATTTGATGATTGTAATTAATTATCATGATTGTTGGGAAGAGACCTGATTTGACCCAACTAACTATTTGACTATGACACTTGTATGAAAACAGAATATTTTATATTGATTATAGGAGGACAAATGGATCAACCATGTTAAATTTAGTTGACCATGACTCCATGAGTGGGTAACATGTTGGAACTACCTCTAGGCTGATTGTTACAAGTGGAAAATAAGTGATTTGGACATTGGCATACCCTAAAAAAGAGGGATTTAGAAAGCTGTGAAAATTCCCAAGGGAGGAAAAAGACCTAGGCAAATTGATAAATAACATATGTGAGGAGGCATGACGCTACCAAGTATGCTGGGAAAGGAGACTATTGATTTTTTTTCCTTGCTTTTATGAACACTATGTGAGTTTCAGGCAAGAGAAATCTGTTGGAATTGAAGGACATTTTTGTAGAGGAGATTTCAAGTTCACCCTCATGGATTCATGGTGAGGGTAGGGGTGAATCGGGAAAGTGATTTTGGCTTCCCTATTCTACGGTTTGGAGGAACATGGCTATTCCATTTGTCTGTCTGCAACTTGATTCAGATATGCTATTCTACCTCTCTCTAGTTAATTTTTATGTTTTGCAAGTTGTTTACTTCTATGAATGAATTTCTGGTCGAATGTTGCGGTGAGAAAAGACCTACCAAATACTTCCTAATCATTAGCTAGGAATGTACTTGTTTTATTCAGACAGAATATTGTGTAAATACTAAGGACATTGTATGTATCAACTAAGTAAGACAAGTTCTATAGAGGTTAATATTCTCATAATAGTATAGACTTCTGGTTGCCCCTTGTTTTTTTAATTAATTCTGTTGAGTAAGAAAAATTTAATTGTTTGCATGATGTGATTAAGCCAAGCATACCATTATCTATGATGAATTGTATTTCCTGTTGGTGACTATAGTATATATGAGTTTCCATTAATGAACCCACAAGTTCAGTTTCCAAGGTAAATACATCCTGCAATACTGAAATTATTTTGATATGCAAATAGAACATGTACAGTTATATTACAAATAGATATACATTATGCAATGGGAGTTTTGTACAGGCGATACATTGAAACTGAAGTGAACTGGCTAAAATACTGTCAGGGAAAAAAAAAATATATATATATATATATATATATATACGTATGAAAATAATTCTGGAGATTTCAAGACTCCATTACAGTAGAATTGTAGTAAATATATACACATATATAGGTATATCTGTAAATGTTTATATATATATATATATATATATATATATATATATCAGTAACGCATTAGTGGTAAATCGGAAATGATTAGATCTAGTCAATTATGCCTTAAATGATTGGAATTAATGTTGAAAAAAACCTAACACTGTCAAACGCTTATCTGTAATCGAATATTAAAGGCACCAGGGTCGATGGATCCAAAGACCATTCTGGAACCTAGGACTTGACTTTCACCTATCTGGAATTTCCATGAAACTATAGTAATAAAGGAGTATAACTCATCCTAGGAATTATGTTAGACTAATAGCAACAATCTCATATGGAAAAGTAATAGTAAAATGGACTATCAAACTATCAAGTTCCTTTTACGCCATACTAGATTGGATTTCTGACTGTGTAAACATTCGAAGTTGAATACATTCTAAACATTAGTAACAACAAATAAATTACAATGTTTGGGATGAGACTAAATAGAGGAACGATTGAGATACAAATACTCAACTCAGTACACTATTCAATTAAAATAAAGTCTTGTACAATAATATTTATACACAGTAGTCGGACCAGGAAGCGACAAATACAACTGGAGTACCCCCTCATCCCAACCATTGGAGGCAATAGAACAAAACTATATTGAACATCTAGAAATACAGGAAGAGACCATTCCCTTGCATTGTGGAAACTCTGGGAAGGCCTACAAAGGGAACTCGAATACCTTTTGCACCAAAGGTAGGAACTGAGTATCTGATATCCGCGAGTAAGTAAAAAAACCCTGAAAGAAGTAACATTTAGAATATCAGTAATCATAGATAAAAGTGATAAAATACCAATAGAATGAGGACGGTTAGTAAGGAATTTTTGTGATACTACTTAAATTCTGTTCGACAGGATGACATGGCTTTCATATCTTTTCCTTCTCGCATTTCCAACTGGACAAACGCCTGGGCCGAAGGTGAATGGCGCATTAATTCTCTGATGGGTACCCTCGCATCAAACAAAGACCATCATTAGTGGATTATACAAGCACTGAAACGAAGAGAATTTTACAAGGAGGAAGTCCTTGTACAACAAGTAATGATTCCAATGAAAAACAAAAATAGACAGTAGTATTTTTTTTGTAAAGATTTAAGTCACCCTGTAAACCAACATGGAATAAATTGTTCATGCCAAATTAGAAAACAACACATAACCGTACATAACCAAATCACATATAATAGTTATAAGTATTTTTAATATTACAACGATTTTTCAACTATTTAACCGTATGGAACAAAGCACGACTAGGGTAGTGACTACTGTAAGTAGTATTGGAGGCATTGCAAAAACAAATATCATCATGGAACTATTCAAATCTCTGCAGAGGTCTGAAGTTTGGACATCAATCAAAATATTTGGCATAGGGAAATAAATTGGGAGGTTACGTGAAACCCTTTCTCCCAAAGCGTAAACAAAAAGAAAATGAACGAATATACTCCCCCTAAAACCAGAGACGAAAACAGAGAAAAATTCAAACGAAATTTCCCCAAAGGATTTAGGATAACTTTGGAAACAACACAGAGAAGTTACACCAAAGAAGAATCTAGGAAATGCATTATCTCATTTAACAACCAGAAAGTAATGCGTAATGAGAAAAATTACCAGGGATAAGGACTACGCTGTCTGTCACAACTCTGGAGCGATTACCATGAAAATTCATTGCACCTCAAAGATTTTTTACACAGGGCCTCCTCGTAGAACTCAACAATGACAACTGTGAAACCACTTCAAACCTAAAGGTCGTCCTGTCATCTCGGAGTAAATGTGGAGAGCACAGAGGGTGGTTGGCCATGTGATAGTGTTAGAACCGGTATGACTATTGACTATAGAGCCCAGTAATTTCAATAGAACTCGCATGCCTAAATTTAATAAAAATTACAGATCCTTAACTACCTTGACAGAGGACCATTCCTCCCATTTAATAAGTTCCATGTTTAAAAACCCTCACAACTCAACTAGAGGAAAAACCCCTTTCTTTCCTCGATGTTATCGTGAGTCAGCAGTTTGATCCTCGTGGTGGAATGTCCATTGGCTTCTAGATGTACTAACTACCAGACAAATTCAACCCTGGTACTAAGGACCATCAATTTAACCGAGACATGGTGGATAGATTAGTTACCTGATGTTAAAACTCGACTCGATGAGTTGTATGGTGGGAACACAAAGTAAAGTCACCTAGTGTTAAAATTTAATCAGTTAGACATGCGCGCAAATATGAAAGCCCAATGTTTTAAAAGGAGTGACTCGTAATAGGGGTTATGCGACCCATTTTTTTTACACATGATCCATTACACAAGAGGGTAAATGGAATGGAAGTGAAAGAGACCTCTTGTGGTAGGTAGAGATTAGAGTTTTTCCCTTTGAAATTTTATGAACAAAGTTTTAACCGATCTTATAATGGAGTTCATACATTCTGTTTTGACAAATAGTTATATAAACTAAGATTAAAAGAAAATAGAAAATGAAAACATTTTTTTATTTTTTTTGTGATAATGAGGTTCATTACATATGGTATCGGAGAAAAAGTTACAACACTGGGCCTGAATAGGGCCACATTAGTTGCTTAGTATATATTTCAAATTATGAAAAAACTAATAAACATTTTTGTTACAAACATAAATCCCTTTCTATTTTATGTTAATTATGGAAGCTCAGGATGGTGCAGAAATCAGGACGGAAGAAAATCCGCAGCAAAGACCTCCTGAAGAGCCAAGAAAAAACAGTGACGGAAGCTCACCCATAGAGGTGTTGGAAACAATGAGGAATCTTATTGTTGAACTATAGGTCTTCAAAGCCGACAATGAAAAACTGAAGAAAGCTCAATAGGAACAACAAGAAATAAACGAAGTCCTGCTACGTAGGATAGTGACCAAGAAAATCCCAAAAGATGATAATAACGATGAAGATGTCAACAAAAGAGCTTCCAATAAATCAGGACCAGAAACATAAAAAGGAGACATATCGTCTGAAGGAACACCTTCAGCTAAAAAAAGAACTAAAACAGACAGAAATGGAAAACAAGTAGACCACCTTGAAGGAGAATTTTAAAAGATTAAACCGACTACCTTTGATGGAGAATCTAGGACAGGAGAAGAAGCAGAGACATGGTTGTTGGACATCAAAAAATACTTCCATATCTATGACTATTGCAACAACATGAAGGTCAGAATAGCCATATGCAATATGAAAAGGAAGACCAATATTTTGTGGCAAGACATGAAATTGGCCAAAGGCCTAAAGGAGAAACAATTGGAATGGTATGATTTTAAAAAGTATTTCAAGAAACAATACCTTTTTGAAATCTATTTTGAAAGGAAGATGAAAGAATTTTACGAGTTACGACTTGGACAGATGACAATGGAAGACCTTATAAATAAATTTCTAGAACTACTAAGGTTCGTACCATACATCCAGGAGGATAAGGTAAAAATCCAGCAATTCTTAAGCTATTTACCACAGTCCTACAGGGACAAAATTGAGTTTGACAACCCCAAATCCTTGAGTGAAATATTTAGGAAAGCACGAATGTGCTATGACCAGTATAAATAGTGGGTATAGTTTCCCAAAGCCTAGAAAGATAAGAAGCAAGATTGAATGAACTAGCAGAAGAAGGGATACCAGCCAACTCCTTATCGGAATGCAACAAAAAGTTTTCCAACAAAGGATTTTCAATCCAATCATCTGAATACGCAAGGCAGTGGTAAACTGGTAAACCTAGGAATGAAGAAGTTTGGGGACAACTCCCGTGAACCATTAAAGTGTTGGGAATGTGGAGAACCTCATCTAAGGAGGAATTGTCCATGTTTAATTTTAGCAAACATAACTATTGTTCATAATTTGGAGGAAGCCTCGACGGTGGGAGACGTGAGCAGAAGTCTACATCGGATAAATGCAAACATATATGGTCAACAAGCTAACCACCAGTCCTTGGTGGTAGAAATCGAAGGTAAAATCAATAACACTCGATTTTTTTTTCTAATTGACCATGGAGCTATGTTAAGTTATATTACTCCTGATGTAGTAGAGTCAAATAAACTTAAGAAAATGAAGCATGCAAAATCATGGCTTGTACAACTAGCAATAGGACCTAAAAGGAAAGTAGTTGAATTTATTTATGATTTTGAGTTCAGCTTAGATGGTCAAAATATAAGGATAAATCTGAACATCCTACCACTAGGATCTTATGATATGATTATTGGGATGGATTGGTTGGAACAACAAAAAGCAGTACTAGATTGTTATACCAAGTTACTTAGCTATGAAGATGATTTTGGCACTACTAGAACAACCCAAGGTATACCAAAACCGGTATCAGTCAGAAAAGTTTCAACGATGCAACTCAAGAAATGTATGAGGAAGGGATGTCAAGTTTATTCCATCCAAGTGACGAATCTATTAGAAAAAGAAGATAAGCCAAAGTTAGAAGACTTTGCTATCCTACGTGAATTGAGAGACATGTTTGTGGACGAGATACCAGAATTACCTCTTAGAAGGGAAATAGACTTCTCCATAGACCTACTACTCGGTTCAGCCCCTATCTCAAAAGCACCTTACCAAATGAGTCTACCAGAACTGACAGAATTAAAAATACAATTATAGGAATTGTTGGACAAAGAGTATATCAGACCGAGTGTCTCACCATGGGGGGCACCAGTCCTCTTTGTGAAAAAGAAAGATGATACTCTAAGAATATGTATCAATTATAGACAACTGAACAAAATGACAATTAAGAACAAGTACCCCTTACCAAGGATAAATGATCTGTTCGATCAAGTAGGTGGGGCCAAGGTATTTTCAAAGTTGGATCTACGATATGGTTATCATCAAGTTAGGATAAAATACGAGGACGTAAGAAAAACAACTTTTCGGACAAGATATGGGCACTATGAATTTGTAGTCATACCTTTCAGACTCACTAACAGACCAACCATGTTTATGTACCTGATGAACATAATTTTCAGTCAGTACTTGGACAAGTTTGTGGTAGTATTTATTGACGACATTCTAGTCTATCGAAAAATGGAAGATGAACATGATGAACACTTAAGGATAGTTCTGCAAATGTTGAGAAAACACAAACTGTACGCCAAATTTGACAAGTGTGACTTTTTTCAAAAAGAAATACAATATCTACGACCTGAAATTTCAGCAGAAGACATTTTCGTAGACCCGGAGAAGATAAAATCCATTATGGAATGTCCAGCACCTAAGGATGTAGCGAATATCCAGTCATTCACGAGAAACACTGGATATTACTGTTGGTTTATAGAAGGGTTTTCCAAGATAGCCTACCCTATCACATCATTACAAACGAAAGAGACCAAGTTTAACATGTCAGAGAAGTGTCAAGATAGTTTTAACAAGCTGAAGGGGTTATTGACAACTGCACCCATATTGAAGGTAGCAGACCCAGATAAAGACTTCACCGTATGTGTTGATGCAAGTAAAGAAGGACTAGGTGGTGTCCTAACTCGGGAAGGACACGTTATTTTTTATGAGTCCCGAAAGCTAAAAGAACATGAGCGAAATTATGTCACTCATGACTTATAATTGGCAGCGGTAATACACACCTTAAAAATGTGGTGACACTACATAATGGGCAGAAAATTTCTACTATTGACAGATAATAGCAGGGTGAAATATTTGTTTAGTAAACCAGATCTTAATGCAAGACAAGCAATATGGCTAGCCTTATTGAGTGAATTCGACTTAGAGGTCATACATATCAAGGGTAAGGAAAATAAAGTAACAGACGCTTTAAGCAGAAGAGTCCATGGGTTATTTGAAATAAATATTAGCAAAGCAGAAAGTGATCTAGAACCAAGAATAAGAACGACAGGTATTAACGACGGAGATTACAATAAGATAATGATAGAACTACAAAACAGTACCACAAACTTAGACAAACCAGATCTAAGCATCGACAAGAAGGGACTATTGCGATTTAAAAACAAGGTTTACATACCAGATTCAACAGACTTAAAATTAATAGTTTTGGATGAAGCGCATAAGAAACCATATTTTGGCCATCCAGGTTACCAGAAAACAATAACAACGCTTAGAAAACTATTTTATTGGCATAATATGAAGGGAAAAACAACAGAATACTTGGCTAGGTACCAAGATTCTCAATAGGTTAAGGTCTAGCACTAGCATCCAACCAGTCTATTACAGCCATTACCAGTACCAGAATGGAAATGGGAGACCATATCGCTAGACTTTATAACACATTTGCCTAAAACTATGAAACAAAATGATACTATCATGTTTGTAATCGAGAAACTCAGTAATTTTGCACACTTTATTCCTGTAAAGTCTACTTTTAAAGATAAAAACATTTCTGAAATATTCAAGAAATAAATTTTTAGACTGCATGGTATTCCTAAAATGGTGATTTCAGATAGAGACGTAAAATTCACATCCATTTTTTGGAAGGAATTGTTTTGCAGGGATAAATACTAATTTAAATTTTAGTACAAGTTATCATCCACAAACGGATCGACAGACCGAAAGGACAAACCAAATTGTAGAGGATATGCTCTGCATGTATGTAAGAACAAAACCGAACAAGTGGGAAGACTACCTGCACTTGGTAGAATTTGCATATAACAATGGGTACCAAACTTTGGCTAAGTTGAGCCCTTTCAAAATACTCTACGACAGAAAGTGTATGACTCCAATTAGCTGGGATAACCCAACTGATAGATTCATGGATGGACCAGAGATGCTCCAAGAAATGTAAAACATGGTAAGGAGGGTACAACATAACTTGAAAGAAGCACAGGATAGACAGAAGAGCTATGTAGATCAGAAAAGAACACACTTGGAATTTCAAGTGGGAGACCATGTTTATTTCAAGGTCAAAGCCGGAAAAAGCTCATTGAAGTTAGGGAACTGTGCCAAGATGGCACCCAGGTTTTGTGGGCTCTTCGAGATACTATCTCGAATTGGACCTGTAGAATATCAACTTGCACTTCCAGCTAATCTAAGAATTCATAATGTATTTCATGCTTCTTTGTTGAAAAAGTATATTCATGACCCTACTCATATGATTGATTGGAACTTGGTGCAGGTGGAAACCGAAGGCAAGTTCCAGATTGAACCCCTGCGTATTCTAGACTGGAGAGAAATAACACTTCAGAATAGAGTCGTCTCTTAGGTAAAGGTGCAATGGAAGCACTTTAGTCCCGAGGAGGCCACTTGGGAGTTGGAGGGATATTTGCGGAAATCTCATCCAATCATGTTCCAAGAAAGGAACAAACACTGAGGAAAGTGTTTTACTGAAGGGGGAAAGAATGTGACATCCCCAAAAATAAAATATTTTTGAAATTTAAATTTGTTGGAAATTTATTCCGTTTTCAGTAAATTTGAATTTCGTAAAATTTTTCCATTTATGGAAATTCCGAATTTCGAATTTGATAATTGTAATTAATTATTATGACTGTTGGGAAGAGACCTGATTTGACCCAACTAACTATTTGACTATGACACTTGTATGAAAATAAAATATTTTATATTGATTGCAGGAGGAGAAATGGAACAACCATGTTAAATTTAGCTAACCATGAATCTATGAGTGGGGAACATGTTGGAACTACCTCTAGGCTGATTGTTACAAGTGGAAAATTAGTGATTTGGCCATTGGCAGCTCCTGAAAATCAGGGATTTAGAAAGCTGCAAAAATTCCCAAGGGAGGGAAAAGACCTAGGCAAATGGATAAATATCATACGTGACAAGGCAGGATGCTGCCAAGTATGCTGGGAAAGGAGACTATTGATTTTTTTCCCTTGTTGTTATGAACATTATGTGAGTGTGAGGCAAGAGAAATCTATTGGAATTGAAGGATGTTTTTGTAGAGGAGATTTCAAGTTTCCCCTCATGGATTCATGGTCAGGCTAGGGGGTGAATCGGGTAAGTGATATTAGCTGCCCTATTCTATGGTTGGGAGGAACGTGGTTGTTCCCTTTGTCTTCCCACAACTTGATTCAGATATGCTATTCTATCTCTCTCTAGTTAAATGTTATGTTCTGCAAGTTGTTTACTTCTATGAATGAATTTTTGGTCGAATGTTGCGGTGAGGAAAGACCTACCAAATACTTCCTAATCATTAGCTAGGAATGTACTTGTTTTATTGAGATGAGGTATTATGTAAATACTAATGACATTGTATGTATGAACTAAGTAAGACAAGTTCTGCAGAGGTTACTTTTCTCATAATAGTATAGATTACCGACTGCCCCTTGTTTTTTTAATTAATTCTGTTGACTAAGAAAAATTTTATTGTTTGCATGATGTGATTAAGCCAAGCATACCAATATCTATGACAAATTTTATTTCCCATTGGTGACTATAGTATATATGAGTCTCCATTAATGAACCCGCAAGTTTAGTTTTCAAGGTAGATACATCGTGTAGTACTAAACTTATTTTGATATACAAATACAACATGTATAGTTATATTACAAACAGATATACATCATGCAATGGGAGTTCTGTACAAGCGATACATTGAAACTAAAGTGAACTGGATAAAATAGAGTTAGGGAATGATATATATATATATACGTATGAAAATAATTCTAGAAATTTCAAGACTCCATTGCAGTAGAATTGTAGTAAATATATACACATATATAGGTATATCTATAAATGTTTATCTATATATCAGTAAGGCATTAGTGGTAAATCAGAAATGATTAGATCTAGTCAACTATGCCTTAAATGATTGGAATTAATGTTGAACAAAAC
>ML779692.1:562041-577086 GCA_009831015.1 Picea engelmannii | reverse complement strand
AGAGCATGATGTATACTATCCATCCATGGGTGTTGTATCTTCATTTTCATTTTCCTTCATGTCCAAATAACTTCATCAATATTCTGGTCCAAAACCCATGACTAGGGTTGACATCAATGACAACAACCAATCTTCCAACATATCTATAATCGAATATTAAAGGCACGAGGGTCGATGGATCCAAAGACAATTCTGAAACCCAGGACTTGATGTTCACCTATCTGGAATTTCCGTGAATCTGTAGTAATAAAGGAGTATAAATCATCCTAGTAATTATGTTATACTAATAGGAACAAACTCATACATGATAGTAATAGTAAAATGGATTGTCAAACTTTTATGATGAGCCATAAGTCGAGAGTAAGGAAGAAATATTTTTCCAAATCCTGGACGAGGAAAACTACAGAATCATAATGTGTATCCACAAACCCAAAAGAAAAAATGAGACAATCATATGAAAAGTCTTATAGTCTCAATTAAATTATAATACAAAATTTTTGTGTAACAGAGTCATTATAATAAACCCCGAGATTTTTTTTCAAGTTCCTTTTACACCGTACTGGACTGGATTTCAGACTGTGTAAACATTCGAAGCTGAATACATTCTAAATGTTAGTAATGACAAATAAACTACAGAGTTTTGGATGAGACTAAATAGAGGAACGTTTGAGATAAAAATACCCAACTCAGTACACTATTCAATTAAAATAAAGTCTTGTACAATAATATTTATACACAGTAGTCAGACCAGGAAGCGATGAATACAACTGGAGGACCCCCTCATCCCAGCCATTGGAGGCAATAGAACAAAACTATATCGAACATCTATAAATCCACGAAGAGACCGTTCCCTTGCACTGTGGAAACTCTGGGAAGGCCTACAAAGGGAACTCGAATACCTTTTGTGCCGAAGGTAGGAACCAAGTATCTGAGATTCGTGAGTAAGTAAAAAACCATGAAAGAAGTAACATTTAGAATATCAGTAATCATAGATAAATGTGATAAAATACCAATAGAATGAGGACGGTTAGTAAGGAAGTTTCGTGATACTACTTAACTTATGTTCGATAGGCTGGCATGGCTTTAATATCTTTTTCTTGTCTCATTTCCAACTGAACAGACGCCTGGGCCAAAGGTGAATGGCGCATTAATTCTTTGATGGGTACCCTCACATCAAACAGGGCCCATCACTAGTGGATTATACAAGCACTAAAACGAGGAGAATTTTAGAAGGAGGAAGTCCTTGTACAGGAAGTAACGATTCCAATGAAAAATAGAAATAGATAGTAGTAGTTTCCTCATAAAGATTTAAGTCAACCTGTACACCAGCATGGAATAAATTGTTCATACCGAACTAGAAAACCACACATAACCGTCCAGAACCAAATCACATATAGTAGTTATAAGTATTTTTAATATTACAACAATTTTTCAACTATTTAACTGAATCGAATAGAGCACGACTAGGGTAGTGACTACTGTAAGTAGTATTGGAGGCATTCCAAAAAAAAATATCATCATGGAACTATTCAAATCTTTGGAGAGGTCTTAAGTATGGACATCAATCAAAAGATTCGGCATAGGGAAATAAACTGGAAGGTTATGAAACCCTTTCTCCCAAAGAGTAAACAAAAAGAAAACAAACAAATATACTCCCCCTAAAACCAGAGAAGAAAATAGAGATAAATTCAAATGAAATTTCCCCACAGGATTTAGGACAACTTTGGAAACAACACAGAGAAGTTACACCAAAGAAGAATCTGGGAAATATATTATCTCATTTAACAACTAGAAAGTAATGTGTAATGAGAAAACTTACCAGGGATAAGGACCGTGCCATCTGTCACAAATCTGGAGAGTTTACCATGAAAATACACTGCACCTCAAAGATTTGTTACACATGGCCTCCTCGCAGAACTCAACAATGACAATTGTGAACCCACTTCAACCCTAAATGGAATCCTGTCATCTCGGAGTAAATGTGGAGAGCACGAAGGGTGGTTGGCCATGTGACAGTGTCCGAACCAGTATGACTATTTAGTATAGAGCCTAGTAATTTCAATAGAACTTGCAGGCCTACATTTAATAAAACTTACGGAGCCTTGACTGCCTTGACAGAGGACCATTCCTCCCATTTAATAAGTGCCATGTTTAAAAAATGTCACGATTTGATTGGAGGAAAAACCCCTTTCTTTCCTTGATGTTATCGTGAGTCAGCAATCTGATCCTCATGGTGGAATGTCCACTGGCTTCTGGATGTATTAACTTCCACATGAATTTAACCCTGGTACTAAGGACCATCAATTTAACCAAGACATGGTGGATAGATTAGTTACTTGATGTTAAAACTCAACTCAATGAGTCGTATGGTGGGAGCACAAAGTAAAGTCAGCTAGGGTTCAAATTTAATCAGTTAGACATGTGCACGAATATGAAAGCCCGATGTTTGAAAAGGAGTGAATTGTAATAGGGGTTATGAGACCCATTTTCTTTACACATTATCCATTACACAAGAGGGTAAATGGAATGGAAGTGAAAGGGACCTCTTGTGGTAGGTAGAGATTAGAGGTTTTCCCCTTGAATTTTACGAACAGAGTTTTAACCAATCTTATAATGGAGTTCATGCATTCTGTTTTGACAAATAGGTATATAAACTAATATTAAAAGGAAATAGAAAACGAAAACAATTTGTTTTTTTCTTGTGTGATTATGAGGTTCATTACATTACACTTCTAACCCTTATTGGTACCGCTTTGAGTGGTAACGCATCAGAAAACATATGTACACAGTCGAACCTAAATCTCCTAAATCCCTCCATATATAAATTGATCAACCGCTTGACTACTATAGTGCCACCAAGAAAAACACTCGGTAACATACTCTCTCGTACCTGGGTAGTCAGGTAGTACGGATAAGGGTATGGTGTAGCCTCCTTAGTTTGTCCCCTAAGATATTGGACTAAGTACTACTGTTGGAACCCACACGTATATCAGAGAGTTATAGCACAGGAAAAACCCTTGTCTGTAGAACCCTTGAATACCCTAACCCTTGGGAAGGAAACAAAAATAGAACATACAAGATCTATTGTCATGCTACAATGTCTTCTGAATTCTTCTTGTTAAGAATTTGGGAATTTCGTGATTGCAATATTCTTTAGGCCAGAGTATAACTCCACATGAGTGAAACAAAAAACAAAATATAGTGGCCCTGCTGGCACACTTATTTTGGACCTATTCCATTGGATTCCCCTTTTTTCCCCGATCACAGTCATACCCCTCATTTTTAATCCTTTTTGTTTCAGTGGACCCAACCCCTTCCTAGTTTACCTATTTTTCGTCCTAGTCGATTATATTTCTCTTCAAGCACTGATTGTCATGGTAACTATCACTTGTAAGTCATTTTTTGTGGTCCCACCCACCCATTTTTTTTCCTCACCAACACTTTCCCTCTCCAAATGGCCACTCTCACACCAAGACCTCCAAATTTCCATCAATCGATTCCATTTCTCCATCAAACATCTCACATCTGAGATGGATTCTAACCATTCCCGCATTGACAAATTAGAGTACAAATTGAACAACATGGAATCCAATCTCACAACCCAATTGACCTCCCTCTAGTTCGATGTCAATCAAGTTTTGAGTCGTCCTACGGGTCTTTCCTCATCACACCAACCCAATGTTGGTGATTCCTCTCAGTTTCTGCATTTTCACTCCAACTCCTTTAATCGTGAACCCCGTAAAAACAAAACTTCTAAAGAATTTTGTTAGCTTTCCAATGACTATTTTTAAATTTTTTTATTATTAATATTTGATATGTCAATTTGACAATTGTTTAACAATATGTTCCTTAAACATAAAAGGAATGATAATGAGTTATTTTTTCCTCCAACAATGTATCTATTATTAAAATTATGTTTTTAACAAATGAAATATATTGCAAAAATCTACATAGACTCTATTTTATTATGACTATAAGTTTCAATCTAATGGATGAATATTATAATTTCTAAAATTTTGTAAGTTGACCAAGTCAAAAACGTTGCAGATTTTAGACACATGTTTTCCTCCACCTTATATCTATCTTAATTTTTAATTAAAAGTAAAATCTAAAAATACCCTTCTGAAAAGAATAGTTTAAGGATTATGAATATAATTTTTCCGCTGTGTATTTTTAGAGATACAGATATTTCATTTCACTGAATCATAATGTCTGCTGAAAATATTATGCAGTTTTTTTTTAATTAAATAAAATTAAATAAAAATAATGAAAATGAAAAAAAATTATAGGAATTGAAAGTAGATTCAATTTTACATATGCTGGTGTCATTTTCTAACCCAAATTCTAAGTATTTGCAGGAGTCCAAAACCTCCAAATTTCAGGTAAGCTTGGGGAAATTCTCTTGGTTCTGTTTACAGTCCCAATTTGTGGTTTTCAGTGGAAAAAATATTCTTTCGGCTGAAAGAATAAATTCTAACAGAAACCATGAAAATTGAATGATTTCCAAGGTTTTCGGATGAAAGAAGGTTGAGAAAATTATGTCGGTCGAAAAAAATTAAAAGACACGTTGTATCGTTTCATTTCGCGCCAAATCGTATAAACACGCTTTCGACCGAACACATTTAACATAATTCATCATTTGTTGGATGGTTTTCTAGAGCACCTAAACAAATTTTCGAATCATCTTTTTGGTTTTTATTGAATAACGTAATTGTTGTTTTTTCAAGTTTTTATTGGAATAACTTTATATGTTGAAAGATAAATGTTGAGCATTTTTTCAAGGTGAAGTCTTTGTTGAACATATCTTTTACAGATAACTATAAAATTCATGGGAAACAAAATTTTGCGCAAGAGAAAATTTGATCGCACTCAAGATGATACTCTCCATAACGAACAAAGGAAAGAGCATTATTGGAGAAAGAAACAATAATGTGCAAATATTGAAGAAAGAAATGATGATAATGTAAATAGAGATTTTCAACAAGAAGAAATCTAGCCAGGTATGCATGAACATATTGTCTATATTAAAAGTATAGATTTAAAATTTAAAATATCAAGTTTAATATAATTGATTGTAATTACAATTTGATGTTTTTCAAAAAACATAAATAGATGTCTCATAATGTTGAAGAAGACATTGAAACTGAAATTGAAGCAGAAGATGTTAAAACTGAAATTGAAGTAGAAGACGAATCACCTATAGGTATGTACATAAATTTAGATAATACAAGATGAACACTTGTATATATAGTTTAGTAAATTTATGTTCGGGTTTTGTTTTTTAATATAAACTTTAAATTGAAATATGTAGGAGAATCTATTCACATTGATGATGAAATATTATAAAATGTTGATACTGACAAATTTGGGAAGAAAAAAACTAAGCATTATATAAGATATCTAACTAAGAATATGTATAACACTTTTTCCAAAGATGAATCGGTAACAATACAAGATCAACTTTTACTCTGTCTAATAAAGTTAAGAAATTTAAAAGAAGCTACATCATTATTGGGTATTCAAAAGTTGACAAAAGATACAAAGGTGAAACAGAATGTCTTTGACAATATAACTAGTGTATTAAAAGATTCTCGAAAATCTCAAAAAAATGATGCCAGTGTTGCATGTAGGGTGATACAAACAACAATTGTTTCATCTAGCAATATAAAGATCATTTGACAGGACACATGGAAAAAACGATGGGAACGTCAAGAAAACCATTGCACAAACATAGAAAATTTCAATTGCAAATAGATGAAAATGATAAACTAGCTTGTTGGATAGTGATTTCTAGACAACCCTACAAATATAGACTTGCATAAAATGTTAAATAATTGGCTCGTAATTGTTGGTTGACAAAATCTCATATTTCAACACATACAAGGGATTTGTTGCGATGAATAATAACATACAAACAATATGAAGAACATACAAACATATATTGCCAATGATACAAATATAATTGTTCAATAAGTTCAAATGAAAGCACAAATAAGTTAAAATTTCCATCAATACATTTGTGCAACAAAAACCATGGTTTGTTAGACCCATCACTGTTTGTGACACTTGTTTTTGTCGTTATCATGTGAAATTTGAGTTATATTACGACGATTTTTTGGATTTTGCTAAAACTTTATGTCCAAGTTCACCTCCTCCTGCCACATTATGTTCTAGGTTTGTGAAAAGAAAAAAAAAATGTGTTGGTGGAAAGAAATGTGATCGTTGTGGAAATCTAGGTTTATTTCATTCAAAGCATCATATTTATATGAATGATCAATCATTTTCTAATATAACAGTCAATTGGAAGAGATATGAATATATCAATTGCATGGCTCTACATTCTTCAAATGTTATTTCCAAAAAGATTGATTTGAAAGTAGATAAAATCTGTGTGATAGAGTTTTTGAAGAAGTTTGAGGAAGAAATTTATAAATACACCAAGCATTCACATAGAGCTCAATGGAAAGACCTACAATTCAAATAATCCCATTAAGTGTTTCCACCAGGGACAATTTTGTCTGTAGTTGATTTTGCAGAGAATTACATATTTGTTGTACAAAAAGAAATACAGAGTGAATATTATCATTTTGATCAAGTCACAATATTTGTCCACATTCTATATAGACATGCTCAATGGAGTCTTGATAACATGGAAAGCACCAACGACAATCAACATGTTATTAAATAATATCACTTTTATGTAAGTGATGATTGAGCACACGACACACATTATGTACAACATTGTTTTAATAAATTTTATGATTCATTGAAAGAACGCGAAATCGGATTCGATCGAAATTGGATATGGTCATATGGGTGTGTGGGTCAGTTCAAATCTTCACAATCATTCTATTGGTTATGTCCTCTTCATAAAAAATACAAAATTACACATTGTTCAAATTTTTTTGAGACTGGTCATGGAAAAGGAGAGCGTGGCGGTGCAAGGGCATGTGTAAAATGAGAACTTCGAAGGTATCAAATGAAACCTCATGCCGATCGATTTGAATCCAATAACAAGTTATTGAATGGTGCAAAATGGTGATAATCCATGGATATAATCCGTCGAGGGATGTGCACAAGTGTGTCTATATATAAATGTTGCACATGTACACATGATATTTGTATTTGAACATGTTCAAATTTATATTCAATATTCAATCATTTTCTTGAGAGATTTCAAGTTAACAAGTTCTTTCATCCAAGAAAATAGTATATTGAAATTATTTCATCCAATATTTTATATAAATAAACATAGCGCAAATAAAATCAAGACAATAAAAAATATTACATGAGTGTGACCATGTCTCTCTGAAAATATTGAAATGATAAAGACCATGTAAATGTCCTAGGTTCGAATTCAAGTGTGTGTAGAGCCCCTTTTGTGTGTGTCTCTTACTTTGTAATATTTGTAGTGGTTTTCTTCATTCTTCCATTTGTTCAAGTGATTATTTATTTCTATGTCTTCTAATCCATTCTTACACTAATTTTCTTAGTTCTTTCTTTCTTTTTTCATGCGAAAAGAACAGTTTCATTGTTATTCTATTTAAAATCAAATATGTGTACTGTGTTGAACTATCTATGTACGAGCATAAATTTGATAGATTCAAATCTATTATTTAATCTTTTGATCTTGTGTCTTACTTTGTTGAACTGTATATGTACGTGCATAAATTTGATAAATTCAAATATATTATTTAAGATTTTGATATTATCTTTTCAGTTGTTGAGATATATCAGGTTTAGGTTGGATTTGGAATTTATCTAGTCGATAGTGACCTTGGAATCTCCCGCAACTATCAATTTTTTTTTATCGAAAAGTAGAAAATGAGTAATAATAATCCCCATAGGCCCAAGAGTTTATCTTTATGTTGAATTTTTTCAATCCACAATGAAATATGTTGAATTTTAGCATGTGTTTTTGAATAGTCCAGAGTAAACATAAAAGGAAGCATTTAAATTAATACATAGTAGTATAGGCCCAAGAGCTCATCTTTATGTTGAATTTTATCAGTACACAGTGAAATATGTTGAATACGCCCAAGAACAATCCACAATGAAATATGCTGAATTTTATTAGTCCACAATAAAATATGTTAAATTTTAGCATGTGTTTTTGAATAGTCTAGAGTGAACATAAAATGAAGCATTTAAATTAATACATAGTAGTATAGGCCCAAGAGTTCATCTTTATGTTTAATTTTATTAGTCCATAATGAAATATGTTGAATAGGCCCAAGAACAGTCAACAATGAAATATGTTGAATTTTATTAGTCCCCATAGGCCTAAGAACAGTCCACATTGAAATATGTTGAATTTTATCATGTGTTTCTTAACATTCCACAATGACCATAAAAGGAAGCACTTAAATTAATACATAGTAAAAAAATATTTAAGAGTTTGATGCTTAATTTAATGCATTGTAAAAACGAGAATATAGAAAAAATTAGTTCAAAACTAACAACTTTGCTAGTTTTTATCCATCAACTTAGTGAAGAAACCTTTGAGCATTGGTCAAACAACCACAATCTATCAAACCAAGTCTTGAACCAAACCAAACCAAAGCTATTCTTACATTAGTAATGGTGTTTAACAGATTAACAACAAAGCAATTTTATTTCAACACTGACATAGTAAAGATTGAGACCATTATCAAAGCAAAGAAATTATATTTCAACATTTCAAAATATAAGAGAAATCAAATATGAGACAATAAATTGATATTTTGAATTCCAAAAATATCAAATATATTTATCTATCTATCTATCTATCTATATATATCAAAGTTTGAATAGTTACACTAACAAATACATAGTTTCCACATCCATTTTATGATGATAACAAAAACTAAGACATTTAACTCTAAAATTCTGGACTCTAAGCCATCACTTTAAAATATATCACTTCATACCTGCAAAAAAAACAAAATTCAAAAATTGCGATTAAAAAAAAATTCACATACATACCCAAAGAGTTAAGTCTCATCCTCCAACATACTCTTTCCCACCAAATATAATGTAAACATATTTTCCACCAAATATAATTTAAACATCTGAAATAATTAAAAAAACAAATAACACATGTATTAGCATATATACTTTAACTAAATATTAAATAAACAATAAGAAATAATAACATGTAACGAACCATAGTTAAACAAATGATAGTTACTCTCCACATTAATACATGATTTAAAGAATTTTTAAAATCTTATCTAAAATCTTAAAAAAAATTAAAGAGAAAAATGGTGTTCTTGGTAAAAAAAAAAAAATTCAGAGTTAGAATTAGATAATAATCTCAAAATAAATATAGAACTATGTATGAAGAAAGTTAAAAAATCTTCATATTATTAAATCATTCTTCCAATGAAATACTTATCTCCTTGTGGATAAAGTCTGAAATCTTTCAGGTGAAATTCTCATCCCAGGTGAGGTTATTTGATCATATTTACATAGCAATAAAATTCTAATCTCCTCAGTAGTAAAATACTTCTCTCCTCTTCTGCAATGGTCATATAATCAAATTCCATGATACCCTTACAAATTAAAAGACTCATAAATCTGCATATCAAGCCATTCTTCCAAAAAACTACTAATATCTAAAAACGTTCACAAATATCCATTTTAAAAATCATTCTTTTGGAAAATACTTATCTCATCTTTCTACGGTGGAATAGATGTTCTCATATAATATTGCATGTACATGAAGAAAACATAAATTTGCACATGTATATTAAGTCATTATTCAAAAACCATTTAAATATTTCTTTGGGATGTATTCATATTACATATAATCAAATGTTCTTTGAAATTATGTGTGAGCTAGCTCACATATACAATATGTGTGAGCTAACTCACATATACATATGCATAGCTTATTTGTAAATATACTTGAAAGTTGGTTTATGTGATTAGTAACTAATTTAGTTAAGAGTTTTACAATACCCTGGCAAGAAGGAATTCACTTTGTTGTATGTAGAAAACACATATGTCCATAACAACACAAATAAGAACTAAATATAGGATTTAATGTGTTCACATTTATACAAAATTATAAAAGTTGTCGATCTCTTATTCAAAATATTGGAGATTGGAAAACTAAAGTGTAGGAATCAAGTCCTCTGTCTACTGGAGATTCATTTAATATATCTCCAAACTGCAGTAATAACAATAACAACTCAATTATTTCTATAGATATGTAATGATATCTAAATCTGGAATTAGAAGTAAACTATCATAAAATGCATCAAAAATTTACTAACTAGGATACATACAAATATGTTGTTTGGGTCATCATTATGAATGACCTTCTTCTAACCATCACGACAAAATTTTGCATACTCCTTAACATTTTCTAATGACATGGTATCTAACTCTGCATCTGTTTTATAAATAGATTTGGCCTCAGAATTGGCTTCCACTCGCTGACGATTCATGCCAACATCAAGACCATAAAAAATCTCTTTCAAATTTTCCCCAATTTCATTCCTAGCCTCTTTGTCAACCTCTGATGTAGCTTGTAACTCTGAATGTGAAGCAAATGCCCATGTTGGGCGAGGTACTAAAGGTTGTGTAGGCCTTGACAATGTTGAATTTCGATATTCCCCTTTACAATCATGTCTGTCCTTTACCAGTCCCATAATAATTGAATGGTAGAATAGTGTAATCAGGGTGCATTTGCATGAAAAAATCTGCATAAAATTTTCCTGCAAAATAGTGTGGAACCTCATCGTTCCTTGACAATTTTCCATATGCTGTCAAAAATTTGTTATACAGATGTCCTACAATGTCAAGGTGCTTAAAATATTGCACCTTTAACATCTTCCGCTTTGGTCCATTTTTGAAGTTGAACATCGAAATTGTGTCTTCTTTTGAAACTTTGTTTTTTACTGCCTACTATTTATCAAGGCCCATCACCTCTGACTTTCATCACCTCATTAGATCGAAAAAAAATTCAATGATTGGCCCCATCTTTTGATATGCATCCATACAGTTTTGCGATGAATGAAAAACAATCTACAAGCTTTGTTTACTCTCTTGAGGGAGTTCCAAGAACACAAAATCATTTTCCAACCTCCTTTTAACACTTGATCATCACTCAAGGATCATTGCTTCAGTAATCCCTTCCAGGGGAATTTCATCACCAACATCTGAATGATAGGTGGACGTAAGAATGTAATCTTGTATTTCTTGATAAAGTGGCCTCTTAAATCCACCTTCACCCTCTACACCAACATTATAATATTTGTGACAACCACTCTCTCTTTCATTGTCGTCCCTTGATCTAAATTCATTGTCTGCACACACATTTGAAAGTAATTACAACATTTAACTTGACATAAATTTAAATACACAAAAATACAACAAAAATTAACAAAATCGAAGAAAATTACGAGAAATGTTCTCTTGTCTAGAAGTATTCCCTACATTCTCATGTGTAAGAGTATCAATATGCAACCTATCTAAGAAGTTTGCATCCATATCACTTGCTTGAGCACATTCTACAGTTGATATATTCACAGACTCATTTGAAAATCTCCTCTTACGAGATTGTTGTTGGTCACTCAGAGTCTCAGTTGAAGAAGGAGTTTTGCTTCTTCCTTCTTCAGAGAACCTAGAGAATTTGCAAGGAATGTTTGGAGAATCCTGTGTCAACATCTATCCTCAATATCTAGCCTTTCAAAATTCATGAAAATTTAAGCACAAGACAAGTACAAGTTAATATCTCCAACATTGACCAACAAAAATATGAAGAAAGAAAAAAAAAAGACAAAATTAATAGAAATGTTCTTTATGTTAGACACAATTATAATAGGGTGATTCATAACTCCACTACCCATTCCCATTTCAGATATATTTTGGTTCCTTAATATTAGCACAAATAACCTTGGTAAATCCACCAATAGTACATGGGTCAAAGTTTGGTAATAGAGTAGTGGTTATCTATATGGGCAATTAGATTTCATGCATCCAACAGGCATGGAGCACAATCCATGAAAATAAATGATAAACTTTACACCATGTTTGGTTGAATGGAAGAAATCTACCATCTACAAGGCAATGGCACTAAGTATCGATAGGTCTATATATTACACTTGGAGGGGTAATTAATAGAGAAAATGTATTATATGATTTTGATTTGTTGGAATTATGTTTATGAAAGACCCTTTTATATACTAAGTGTTTGTGATTAGATGATTTAACGCTACTAAACATTCATTTATATGTAGTTATAAAGCATTGTTTATATTCTTACCAACCTTCTTCTAGTGACCTCATCAATATAGGGGCTGAGAATGGCCTTTGAATCATTTTGGTAGATCCATCCTGTCAGAAACCTCGTGGACAACTAGGACTTGGTCAGGTTAATCCAATGCTTGTGTAAATACAAACAGTAATACATCACCATATTCAACTAGTATCTTATCGAAAGGTTAATAGAAGCTCATCTTCAACTAAATTCTTATGTAAATACAAAGGGTAATAGATCATTAACAAGGGTCTTTCAAAGGGTATATACTCTTATTCAAAACATATGGGTTTTACTTACCTTGATTAAGAGAGAGCTAAAGAAATGGAATCAACTTCATATCTTACCCGTATGAGCTATGTGGAAATTACAATATAGTTAAGAGTGTAGAGTTTCAATCTAAGGTATAGACAACTAATCACATGAATGATGATGCAAGTTCAAATTGCATTTCGGATACCTTTGTAAATGAGGTTTTGACATGAAATATTGATGTTGTTTATCAATTTTGCGATCAATGCGAAGCGACTATTACATATTTCAGTATATCTATTCTGGAGGTTGAGGGAATGACTATAATGAATATACTACCTATGCTTCACTATTTGTTTTCTATTTGATGTGTTATATTAATGCATATTTTCCATAAAATATTACAATGTAATATGTCATAACATATATTACTATATAACATATATTACATTGTAATATGTTATAACATATTCCAATGTTATAACAGTGAATATACTACCTATGTAATGTACCTCTAATTTATCGAATCGACCATAAAAAATAAAATAAAATCTTATGTATCATTATCCTCTTAAGTTCATATGTAATTACTGTTAAAGGGGATGGTCTTCATTTGTATCATAAGCTCTGTGAGATACCCATGTTCTTTCTATCGCATGATTTCCACTCTACTCAAGTCGTATTACTTGGTTGGGTAACATTATGAGGGTAGGTTCTCGACTCTAGAAGTTTGACAAATATTACCTCTATTCGCTTATGTCTATATTCATAAACACATAGTCTAGACTTAGGAACCATATTCCTAGTCTATCCTTAGCGCAAGATCCTCTATGCTATGGGCGGGACGAAGTAACTTGTTTTGGTTTAAAAATGTATTTATTCTATAGAGTCACGAGGTAGGTTCCATATCTCTTAGTTGGACATAGGTGTTTCAAAAGACGCTTAGAAAACTGTGGGATGGTTCAGTTCTTCAACGGGTTTGGGTAACATAATTTAAAACAGAAAGACTCCAACTAAACTAGATTAAACTGCATGATGCATCAATAGATTCTCATCTAAATGAGAGGCCAAAAGTGATGGGCACACTTGGAAAAATAAATGGACCCTAACTAGTCAAGTCACAGAGTAAATTCTTATTAACTTTCATGATTTCTCGAGGTGAGAGGGTAGGTATGTCTGTCAGAAAAATTAAGGCATCATGTATCTACCATTAATGTGTTCCTGGTGTCTATGTCTTGAAGATGCCTCGTGTCCTTCCCTCCAACTGGATCGTGCCAGTTCATCCCCAGCACATGGCCATAACCACTACTGTACTCTCGACAATAAAATTAGTCGTCAAAGGAGACACTCTTATGGTTGCGGATGTTTCCTTAGTCATTTTGAAACCCTCTAAATAGCTATGCATGATGTTCCTCCACAGGGAAGGAATTTCCCAAGTGGAGGCTGCTACTCGGTGTAGAATACCAGGTCATCACCTCCTCTGGGAAGACATTCCTTTGAATGCTACTGTAATATCAAAGATATAAGAAAAAGTTTCGGAAGGTTCATTATCATGAGAAGGACTTTTGGTCTGTACTTTGGTTATAATATTTTATTAAGCAACCCTCGTTATTATTCCTCTATGGGCTAGGACCGTTCCTGGAGGAGGTTGTAATATTGTTATTCCCCTCTCCAGTTTCTCTAAATGGCTCAACCTGCCCACTCGTGAATCCTGTAATTACGGGTCTTTCCACTCACATAGTTTTCTTCGTCGGTATTTACTACTATGCTTGGTTACTTTCATTGTCATTCCTCCTTTAATAAATCTCTGGGAGCCATGTCTCCCTTGGGAATGGTCAACGAGAAGCTAAGTGGTTTTTATTAGGGGGTGGAAGGGTTCCCTATTTGGTAGTATACTATACAACATTCTTATTTTATTTTCCTGTAAGGATGGAGCCATTCTTTTGTAGGTCTTCCAGACTCTCGGTTGGTTTCCACACAATTAATTTATTTATTTATGTGTAAATCATTATGTTCCTGTAGTGTCTCGAAGAACTTATGGGGTTCTTATGGCATATAAAGTTTGTAATGAAACCTTGTTATCTATGCGGTCGGAGATTAGCTCCTTTCACTTGAATACCATAGAGTAATGACCCTTCCCTTTACTGTTTGGTTATAATTTTTCATTGTTTTTTGGTTCATGAATGTTTCAAATTTAACCCCTTTAATAAGGTCTATGTCCTATACAAAATGTATGTATTATTACTTCAGTCTCCTTGTAAGGCATGCTTGAACAGTTTTACAGGTTAAGGGTTTTTTCTACTGACTACTTCTTTGTAAAAGAGGACTTATTAAGATTTGGTACCGACACTAATGGTGGGATCCTTTTGATGCGAGGGTACCCATGAGGGATACTTGGACCCCCTTCTTCTCATCCTGGGATGATTATTCAAATGGAAAGTGACAAGGGAAGGATGTCAGACTTTAGGCGTCAGTTAAGTATCGTTCAGTCTCAACTATGTAACATACCCGTCAAGTACACAACAACCGAATACGTCAAGCAGTAT
>ML779692.1:543877-561941 GCA_009831015.1 Picea engelmannii | reverse complement strand
GCATCATAATGAAGGAAACAGTTTATCATCATAATAATCCAGATCACTTGCAAGCAAGTGTCCTCAAAGAATAAGTTTGGTAGTGCGCCAGAGCGGGATGTTACATATTTCTAGTATTCATCGTTCTATTGAAATTTTGCATTTTTTTTAATTTGTATACTATACTAATGCTTTAAATGATAAAATTTGTAGGGATGTCGACCATGCCAGGCTCTGGGATGCCGAATCTTACCTACTTCAAAAAAGGGTATTTGGGTTTTATGCCCATTGTCTCGCAGAATTATTCTTTTGATTACTAGAAATGAGAATCAGTGCTCTGTTAATTTTTGTTACTGAAGACGTTTTGTCTTGATTCTCGGCATCTTCTAGATTTTAAGGATGTTTCTGATTGATATATTGATAACTCATAGTTGGAGGAGGACACAATACTTGCGGAAATTAGATTTATATTAAGATCCCTTTGAGATTTAATTCCCAAATTCTTTTGTTGTCAAAATGTAATTGAAAACAATATCAGGCATGGCTGATTTAAAATCCACTTAATGGTATTACGATTTCTTCATCATAATTAGAATGTTTAAAATTGGAAAAGATTCTCTCACTCTATTTTATTATTCTGTGTCATTATGCTCAGAGGCTTTATTATGGTCAATTAGGATTGTTACTTCAGTAAACTCCTATTTATTCCCAGAATATATATATATATATATATATATATATATATATATATATATATATATATATATATATATATATATGGATTAAATATCTATCTATCTCCTAGTTGTATGTGAACATTGTTGGGATTAAGCTCTAAAATGAAAAAGTTGTAGACATATCTGGAGAAAAACACTTACACTTTTGTACTCATAATTCTATCCATTTTCACTATAATACTTAGGCATTTATATATAGGTAAAAGAAATATTAATTGTGATTTCTATCGTACCTGGTTTTTTTAATTTGGTTTCAGCTACTAGGTACTTAAAATAAAACCCTAATTCATTATCATCACTTGGTGCATAACTTGTTACTGAAGCATAAATACCCTATGAAAAGTCTTAGGTTCAAGTCCATTTACAAGTGGATAATTCTATACACTGGAGTTTCGATATACTGATAATTACCGTACAAATGTCTCTGTAATAATAACCTAGTTTAAAAGGGGATTATACCAGAATTCAACCATGTAATTTCCTTCCAATTATCATAACAATTAAAAGGTAGACTTTAATATTCATTCGGCATTAACTTCAAATGTAAAAATGTTACTCAACATTAATTCGTAAGGCATTCTATCAGTTTCCTTTTATACTTCATACATTGAACAGATTTCGCCCAGGTTATGGTATTCATACCAAATTAAAAGAGGGCATTACTACTGTAACGAATTAATTCAAAGAGATGGAACATAATTTCAATTCAGATTTAACGAGTTCACTACATCAGATATACGATCATTCAAAACAGAGAAGGAAGAGATTACATATCTGAACCAGTTCATGGGAAGACAAAGGGAACAACCACATTCCTCCCAACCTTAGAAATGGGCAGACAAATCACTTGCCCGGTTCACCCCCTAGCCTAACCATGAATCCATGAGGTGGAACTTGAAATCTCCTCTTCATCAATGTTTCTTCATCGAACTTATTCTTTGAGGACACTTGCTCACAAGTGATCTGGACTTTTATGATGTTAACCCATTTATCCTTGATTATGGTGTTATGATAGATGACATGATGTTTTTTACTACCTTGATGTAGACAGGTGTTGTTGACTCAGTTTCATTGAGTGTGCAGGGTTTCGGACCTTGAGGATGCAGAGGCATCAGTGGAACCCCTTAGACTCCGGATTGAGTCAGGGAGTGTGCTATTTGGGTTGATTTATTTACTATGATATTTCATTGATTTGATGATATGATGTTGACATGTTCTGACACGATTGTTGATGATGCAGGTTGATGATAGCTTGCCGACCAGACTCACATATGGAGTAAAGGGGCCACACACGATTTCCAGAGAAGGTGAGGGAGAGGTGTGGACAACATCCCTGCCACAGCCTACTAGCACTCCCGCCGTGGCTCGAACTGTAGGTTAACGATTACCTAGTTCGATAGGATCCATGATGCCATGAGGGAAGACTGTGACAGTCGCTCATGATGATTCTAAGGGGGCGCAATAAGGTGGGGGCCTTATTCCTTAGAGCCCTTAGTCTCCCACAAGTTCACCTGGCGGAGTGTTGACTCCAGGGGTTATAGATGTCTACCAATCAGTCAAGTTTGCGAGTGGCACCCTTGGAGCACGTGGTGCATCCTGAAGGGCACGTCGTGCAAAAGAAACAAATGAGGCGAGTGGCACCCTTGGAGCATGTAGTGCATCCTGAAGGGAACGTCACGTTGATCATGATAAAGAAACAAACCTAGATGGCCCTAAGACATTAACGCCTTAATAAATCCTTAACCAAATTCCCTAAGCAATTGTCGCCTAGCTCAGAATCTAAGTCCTAAGTCTAAGACTTTATAGGGTAAAATTTTAGTGTAACCTTAAAGAAAAAGGCCCTAAAATAAAAATAAAAAAAATTCAAACAAAAACCCACTTAAGTAATAGTTAGGTCTTCATAAAATTCTTGGGGTAAATGACGAGAGTAAGAATTAAATTAAAATTAATGGTTTTAAAATTTTGCAAAGAAGAAATTATTTCCTAACTTGCGAAAGAACAAAAAATATTAAATAAATAATAAATGGGAAAGATTTAATAGCGCAACTCCCATTTTGGGCTTTAATAAAAAGGGGAAAGAAGGGAATAATAAGAATTAGGAAACTAAGTAATGGAGGAAACTTAATAAAGGAAATATGGGAACTTATGGTAAAAAGCACGGTCAACATAGTAAGGAATCTGAAATTAAGAACCTGCTAATCTGAGCTAATTTAGTAACATCTTTTTTTTAGGAAATTATTTAAAACATGTAAGGGGATCTAGGGACACCTAGGAGTAAATTTAGGAGCGATTCTAGGTGGGTGAGGGAAATGAGGAATTTAATAAATTAAAGAAAGTAATTACTTGAGGAAAAAGGGGGATGGACGACACTTGTGCGAAGGAGAATAATTAAAATTATTTTTATTAAAACTTAATTAAAATGTGATTTAGGAAATTTGGTGGGTCTCAACACTCTATAAAAGAAAATGAAGATGAGGAAGAAAGGGGATCGATTGTTAGCGTAACGTTACGCTGCCAGATTATGACTTGACTGATTGCTTGTGAGGAGTTGGGATTTTCCAGCTCGGTTAGGAGTGGTAGCTCGGCTTTGCGAGGTGAGTTGGGAAGCTAGATCTACCATCTGGACTGTGTGTGGCCCCTTTGCAGCTCAGGGGGCTAAGGGGGAAGCAGAGTACCCCTAGCGATTGGTTGGGAGGTACCGGTGTAGTCTCAACGTTCAGTGAGAAGGAGCAGCATGGCACGGGAGAGGCTAGAAGCGCGTGGACGTCATCGAGGCAGGCGTTAAGGCAATGATATGCTCATGTGTTTAGTAGAGTAGACTGCCTAGTTATTTGCTTCGGCGATTATGATGTATTATTGTAAAGATGTTGCTTCAGCTATCGTAATTCGTTTCTGTATGGTTACAATGATATTGTTCTAGAAAATTTTGTTTTGGGTAAGATGTTCTGAAATGTTGGTTTTGGTAATCGCGTTTGCTGGTCATTTTATGGAATTAAAACTATGAAATGGCAATCCGCTCTGGCACTCGTTCTGGCATTTTTGTTGGGCAATTTTTTCAAAGATTAGTTGATTTGGCGTTTAGAGCTGGCATTCGCTCTGGCACTTTTGTGGGGCATTTTTTTTTTATTTCTAAGATCAGTTGATCTGGTGTTTATATCTGGCATTCGTCGATATGAGCGTTTGGCATTTTTTTTTTTTTATCCTTCGATTAGTGGAAGAATTCGTTTTTGTGGTGTTGAATTCAATTGGCATTTTTGGAATTTGTTGGGCATTTTTTCATTTGTTTTCGTGGTGTCTGAATTCGTTGGGTGTTTCTGGAATTTGTTGGGCATTTTTGCATTCGTTTTCATGGTGTTTGAATTCGTTGGGCGTTTCTGGAATTGTTGGCGTTTATGTATTCATTTTCATGGTGTTGAATCCGTTTGGCATTCTGGATTTCGATTTGGCATTCGCTGGCATCCTTGAATTTCAAATGTAGCCAGCAAACAGAGTAGTGGGGTTCTCTGGAAGTTCAACAGGCCAGGACACTTGCAAGGAATATGGAAAAACTCTATTCAAATGCCCACAATATAATATTACTATGAATTAATGCTCCCCTAAATTTCTTTCAAACACCGGGCTAGGACAGTATGTACAACCTTTGAAAGTTGTGTACGCATAATCCCAACTGAGGAAGGAAGTCATACTTATCAGACTCAACAACAGGCTTAACGACAACATTGGAAGAAACCCAGACTGATATCCCTCGAATTGACTTTTCGTGGTCCAATTACCGTATAAACCCTTGCCCGTATAAATGTTTGCTGGTGTAAACGAGCACTCTGCCGAATGGCATTGCTGGGTATTGAGTTTATTACAGTATTTGTTTTGGGTATTTTTCCTTGATTTTTGGGTAGCCTTTCACCATCCAAGTTGACATAATTTTTAATGACAGTTAGTTCCAGCCAGCCAAGTGATTTCTATTTTAACGCAGGCGTCACCCTTACCTGGCACCAAATGGTCTCACATGCCCTTTAATGCTATTTATTATCGCTAGGTTTCGCTCTAAATGGCTGACTGGCAGCACTGTTAGCTATGCTCCAGAAATAGATACCTAGCTAGCTCTATGTAAAACGCGTTTACTTACTTTCCCTTTTTATTATAGCATCCAGCGTAGACTATTACCCTTGTGTCATGGTTTGGCGAGTGATTGGAGAGTGGTTAGAAATACTTTAGAATGGCCACCTTTAAGACTAGAGGTGATCTAAATGAATTCATGTTACTATTAAATTAACCTTTTATACTGAATGATAACTTTGACACTAATGTTTAGGGAGAGGTTAAATTTCGGTTGTTTGTCCATGGTTAAAGTTAAAACTTAGAAGGTAACGCCGAGAGGTAGAGCCTTAATTTTAAACCATAGATTCTTGAGCGGTTTCCTTTCCGTATTGCTGGTAAATTCATAATTGATCTATCCCCTAGTATTAGAGTAGTTGAACTTGTGCTTCCATCCTAATAGGTTATTTCCTTCTTGTCTACGTTGTCACATTTGAATGTACGATTCTTACTGAAATTTTATTGTTATTGATTAATTGGAATTAGTATAGTAATGTGTAAAAGAACTGATGTTGTAATTTTATATTGTCATCATGATAGGTAAAAGTAACATCATTGTAGTATATGGTTGCATAGGTATTTTTATCTTGTTGGGAAGGATACTGAAATTTAATTGTTATTGATGAATTAAAAGTAGTATGGTAATGTGGAAAAGAATTGATGCTGGAATTTATATTGTCATCATAATAGGTAAAAGTAACATCATTGTAGTATATGGTTTTATGGTAATAATTGTTAAATAATCATGGTTTTATCAAGTAGTAATGTTAAAGTAATTGTTGAAATAATATTTAGAATATAAAGGTGAGGATATGGTTATGTTATGCTAAGGTTAGTGTAGTTCCATTTTTAATAATAATCAAATAAAATGTAAAGTCATTGTCTTTTAACTTGAAAGGTATTTTAGAATATAAAGGTGAGGATATGGTTATGTTATGCTAAGGTTAGTGTAGTTTCATTTTTATTAATAACAAATAACATGTAAGGTCCTGGTCATTTTAATTGAATGCTATTGTAATAAGGAAAGTGATGACATGGGTATGTCATGAAACTGTTAATATAATTTCATTGGGAATGATGACTCATAAAAAGAAAGGTCCTTGAATCTAAGTGCAATCAATTAGTAAATTTCAGTAACGGGGATTGCAGTTAACTAATTGTACATTATTTACGACTGGGTTGGTAACTCATCGCTTAATGAAAAAAAATGGAGTAATTGGTCTATGATTAAGGTCTTGAGTCTCAATAGTGGATGGTCGATGTCGGAGTCCTTTTGACTTGCGTCTCTCGTAGGGGTAGTGGTTGTCCTTGGTTTTGTAGTTCTTGGTTGTCTTGCAATGTGTGGTCTGCTTATGTAGGGCGGGATCTAGACACCTCCTTATAGCCTTAGTATATACGGCTGTGTGCGTGATTATTTTCTGTGTAAAGAATCCAGTGCCGTATCAAGAGTCACGGTCCCTTTAAAGGTAGGGTTTCCACTCTTGCGACACACCTGACAAAGATTACTAGTTTCTGCCTGAGCAGTCGGCCAGGAGCCTATCTAACCTTCCCTCTCTCCGGAGCAGAGAACTAAGATTAAATGCCCTACTTTCCTATGCAGAAATAGTAAAATCTACTACTATGGATTCTTCCTTCTGTGTTCGTACTGTGCCTAACCCAGTATGTCGTTAAACGTTTGCAGTTTCTTGTCGTGTGCCTTATGTCTATGGTCATTTAATGCTTGCAGTTACTTGTTATGTGCCTTGTGTCTTCTTGTTGTGATCGCCGTGGTTGCGTCTTATTAGTCGTCGGGTGGCGACGTAGAGTCAAGTGTGTCTATCCCTTTTTACACGTACGCACACACTTCAAAAAGAAAGAAAAAAAGAAAAAAAAATATGCACCTGTTATTAGAGTTATTGTCGTAACGAGGAGGTTCGTTACAGTGATCCTCTCCTTGCATCACACTCAAAGTTAAATTTTCATAACAATAAGTGTCCAGTAGTCCTTTTTCCCCAGCATAGTAGGCAACGTCCTGCCTCCTCACATATGTTATTTATCCATAAAATATTTTTGCCTAGGTCTTTCTTCTGTCCCTTGGGAATTTTCGCAGCTTTCTAAATCCCTGATTTCCAGGGGCTTCCAATGGCCAAATCCTTGATTTTCCACTTGTAAAAATCATCCTAGAGGTAGTTCCAACATGTTCCCCACTCATGGAGTCATGGTCAGCTGAATTTAACATGGTTGTTCCATTTTTATTCCTGCAATAAATAAAACAATATTCTGTTTACATACAAGTGTCATAGTCAAATAGTTAGTTGGGTCAGATCAGGTCTCTTCCCAACATTCATAATAATTAATTACAATTTATCAAATTCAAAATTTGGAATTGCCATAAATGGAAAAAAAATTCCAAATTCGAATTTACTAAAAACAAAATAATTTTCCAGCAAATTTTAAATTTCAAAAAATACTTTTTTTGGGGGATGTCACATCCTTTCCCCCTTCAATAAAACACTATCCTAAGTGTTCGTTCATTTCTTGGAACAAGATTGGATGAGATTTCCACAAATCCCCCTCCAACTCCCAAGTGGCCTCCTGAGGACTAAAGTGCTTCCATTGCACCTTTACCTGAGCGACAACTCTCTTCCGAAGTGTTATTTCTCTCTAGTCCAGAATACGCAGGGATTCCACCTGGAACTCGCCTTCTGGTTCCACCAGCACCAAGTTCCAATAAATCATATGAGTAGGGTCATGAACATATTTTTTCAATAAAGAAACATGAAATACATTATGAATTTTTAGATTAGCTGGAAGTGCAAGTTGGTATGCCACGAGTCCAATTCGAGCTAGTATCTCGAAGGACCCACAAAACCTGGATGCTAGCTTGGCATAGTTTCCGAGTTTTAGTGAACTTTTTCGGGCTTTGACTTTTAAGTAAACATGATTCCCCACTTGAAACTCCAAGTGTCTTCTTTTTTGGTCCGCATAACTCTTATGAATGTCTTGTGCCTCTTTTAAGTTTCGTTGTACCTTTCTTACCGTATTCTCTATTTCTTGGAGAATCTTTGGTCCAACAATAAGACTGTCAGTCGGGTTATCCCAACTAATTAGAGTCGTACACTTTTTGTCGTATAGTACTTCGAAGGGGATTAACTTAGTCGAAGTTTGGTACCCATTGTTATATGCAAATTATACCAGGTGTAGATAGTCTTCCCATTTGTTCGGTTTTGTTCTTACGTACATGTAGAGCATATCTTCTATGATTTGGTTTTCCCTTTTGGTTTGTCTGTCCGTTTGTGGATGATAGCTCGTACTGAAATTCAGTTTGTTATTTATCCCTGCAAACAATTCCTTCCAAAAGGAGGACGTGAATTTTACGTCTCTATCTGAAATTACCATTTTAGGAATACCATGTAGTCTAAAAATTTATTTCATAAATATTTCAGCAATGTTTATAGCTTTAAAAGTAGACTTTACTGGAATAAAGTGTGTGGACTTACTGAGTTTATCAATTACATCCACGATAGAGTCATTTTTTTTTTTTTTTTGGGCAAACCTGTAATAAAGTCCAACGATATGGTTTCCCATTTCCATTCTGGTACTGGTAATGGTTGTAATAGGTCAGTTGGATGCTGGTGTTTGGCCTTTACCCATTGACAGTCTTGGCACCTAGCCAAGTATTCTATTGTTTTTCCCTTCATATTAGGCCAATAGAAAATTTTCTTGAGTGTTGTCATCGTTTTCTGGTATCCTAGATGACCAGAATATGGTTTCTTATGAACTTCATCAAGAACTATTATCTTTAACTCTGTTGAATCGGGTATGTAAAGTCTATTTTTAAAATGTAGTAACCCATTTTTATCGATACTTAGGTCTCATTCGTGTGAGTTTGTTGTAGTGTCATGTAATTCTTCCACTAAATCTGTGTAATTTTCATCATTAATAACTGTCGTCCTTATTCTCTGTTCCAGATCGCTTTCTGCCCTACTGACATTTATCCCAAATATCTCGTGGACTCTTCTGATTAAAGCATATGCTACCTTATTTTCCTTACCTTTGATATGTCTTACCTCAAAGTCTAATTCGCTCAAAAAGGCTAGCCACCTTGATTGCCTTGCATTAAGATCTGGTTGGTTAAACAGGTATTTCACCCCAATGTTATCTGTCAATAGTAGAAACTTTTTTTCCATTATGTAGTGTCGCCACATTTTTAAGGTGTGTATTACTGTTGCCAATTCTAAATCGTGAGTGACATAGTTTCTCTCATGTTCCTTTAACTTTTGGGACTCGTAGAAAATAATGTGTCCTTCTTGAGTTAGGACACCACCTAGTCCTTCTTTACTCGCATCGACACCGACCGTGAAGTCTTTATCTAGGTCTGATACCTTTAGAATGGGTGCGGTCATTAATAATTCCTTCAACTTATTAAAACTATCTTGGCACTTTTGTGACTAGTTAAACTTGGTCCCTTTCTTTTGTAACGATGTGATGGGTAGGCTATTTTGGAAAACCCTTCTATAAATCTGCGATAATATCTGGTCATTCCCATGAATGACTGGATGTCCGCTACATCCTTTGGTACCGCCCATTCCATAATGGCTCTTACTTTCTCAGGGTCAACTGCAATGCCTTCTGTAGAAATGACATGTCCTAGGTATTGTATCTTTTTCTGATAAAAAATGCACTTATCGAATTTAGCATACAGTTGGTGTTTCCTCAAAGTTTGCAGGATGATTCTTAAGTGTTCTTCGTGTTCTTCTTTTTTTTTTAATACACCAGTATATCGTCAATAAACACCATCACGAATTTGTCCAATTATTCACTAAAAATACTATTCATTAAGAACATGAATGTGGTTGGCACGTTAGTGAGTCCAAAAGGTATGACCACAAATTCGTAATGTCCATATCTTGTTCGAAAAGTTGTCTTGCTTATGTCCTCATCCTTTATCCTAACTTGATGATATCCATATCGTATTATTGATTCGTAAATCCAACTTCGAAAAGATCTTTGCCCCACCTACTTGATCGAATAGATCATTTATTCTAGGTAATGGGTACTTGTTTTTAATAGTCACTTTGTTCAATTGTCTATAATCGATACATATTCTTAGAGTACCATCTTTCTTTCTCACAAAGAGGACGAGTGCTCCCTAAGGTGAAACACTCGGTCTGATATAGTCTTTGTCCAATAACTCTTGTAGTTGGTTTTTCAATTCCGTCAATTTTGGTATACTCATTCGGTAAGGTGCTTTCAAGATAGGGGTTGAAACAGGTAGTAGGTCTATGGAGAAGCCTATTTCTCTTCTAGGGGGTAATTCAGGTATTTCATCAATGGATACATCTCTGAAATCGTGTAAAACAACAAAGTCTTCCAAGTTAGGTTTGTCTTTCTTTTCTAACAGGTTTGTTACTTGGATGGCATAAACTTGACATCCCTTTATCATACATTTCTTGAATTGCATCGTGTAAAATTGTCTGACTGATACAAGTTTTGGTATACCTTGGTCTGTTCTAATAGTGTCATAATCGTCTTTATAGCTAAGTGTCTTTGTATAACAATCGAGCACTTCCTTGTGCTTTTCCAACCAATCCATTCCGATAATCATATCATAATATCCTAGGGGTAGGATGTTCATATTTGTCCTTATTTTCTTACCATCTAATCTAAACTCAAAATCATAAATAAATTCAACTACTTTCCTTTTAGTTCTGGTAGCTAGTTGTACCAGCCATGATTTTGCATGCTTTAGTTTCTTAAGTTTATTTGACTCTACTATAGCTGGAGTAATATAACTTAACGTAGCTTCAGGGTCAATTAAAATAGAAAATCGAGTGTTATTGATTTTACCTTCGATTTCTACCACAAAGAACTGGTGATCAGCTTTCCGACAATCTATTGTTTCATTTATCCGATGCAAGCTTCTACCCTCATCACCCACCATCGAGGTGTCCTGGAAGTTATGAACAACAATTCAGTTTTCTGAAATTAAACATGGACAATTCCTCCTTAGGTGAGGTTCTCCACATTCCCATCACTTTAATAGTTTGCGATGGTTGTCCCCAAACCTCTTCATTCCCAGATTTATCGGTTTATCGCTACCTTGCATATTCAGATGGTTGGAGTGAAAATATTTTATCGGAAAGCTTTTTGTTTCATTTTGATAAGGAACTGGTTGGTATCCCTTCTTCCTCTGGTTCATTCGATATTGTTTCTTATCCTTCCAGTCTTTGGGAAACTCTATCCTATGTTTATACTAGTCGTAGCACATTCGTTCTTTCCTGAATACGTCACTCAAGGATATGGGGTTGTCAAACTCAATTCTATTCCTGTAGGAATGTGGTAAACAACTTAAGAATCATTGGATTTACACCTTATCCTCTCGGATGTAAGGTATGAACCTTAGTAATTCCAAGAATTTATTTATAAGGTCCTCCATTGTCATTTGTCCAAGTCTTAACTCGTAAAATTATTTCGTTTTCCTTTCATAGTAGCTTTCAAATAGGTACTGTATTTTTGAAATATTTCTTGAAGTCGGACCATTCCATCTAATTTTCTTTTAAGCCCTTTGCCAATTTTAGATCTTGCCACTAGATGTTGGACTTTCCTTTCAGGTTGTAAATGGCCATTTTGAATTTCATATTTCTGGAATAATTGTATATTTGGAAATATTTTTTGATATCTAATAACCATGCCTCAGCTTCCTCACCTATTCTAGATTCCCCATCAAATATAGCAAGTTTTATCTTCTTGAATTCCCCTTTAAGATGATCTACTTGTTTCCTTTTTCTATCTAGTTTTTATTTATCTTCAGCTGAAGGGGTACCCTCAGATGAGATGTCCTATTTTTTTTCTTCAAGACAGGAGTTATTGGAGGCCCTCTTCTTCATGATTATCGTCCTTTGGGATTTTCTTGGTTACTATGTTGCGCAACAGAACTTCATTTATCTCTTGTTGTTCCTGCTGTGATTTCTTCAGTTTCTCATTGTCTTCTTTAAAAACCTGCAGTTCAACAATAAGATTCCTCATTGTTTCCAGTACTTCCATAGGTGAGCTTCCGTCACTATTCTGTCTTGGATCTCCAAGAGGTCCTTTCTCTGGATTTCCTTCCATTATGATTTCCACATCATCCTGAGTTTCCATAATTCACACAAAATAGAAAGGGTTTTTTGTTTGTAACAAAAAGGTTTATTAGTTTTTCTTAAATCAAAATATATATAAAGAAACTAAAGTGGCCCTGTTCAGGTCCAGTGTTGTAACCTTTTTCTCTGATACCATATGTAATGTACCTCTAATTTATCGAATCTACCATAAAAAAAAAATCTTATGTATCATTATCCTTTTAAGTTCATATGTAATTACTGTTAAAGGGGATGGTCTTCATTTCTATCATAAAATCTGCGAGGTACCCATGTTTTGTCTATCACATGATTTCCACTCTACCCTAGTCATATTACTTGGTTGGGTAACATTATGAGGGTAGGTTTCCCGAATCTAAAAATTTGACAAATCTTACCTCTATTCTCTTATGTCTATATTCATAAACAAATAGTCTAGACTTAGGAACCATATTCCTAGTCTATCCTTAGCGTGAGATCCTCTATGTTGCGCGTAGGACGAAGTAACTTGCTTTGGTTTAAAATTGTATTTATTCTATATATTCACGAGGTAGGGTCCATATCTCTTAGTTGGACATAGGTGCTTCGAAAGATGCTTAGCAAATTGTGGGATGGTTCAGTTCTTCAACGGGTTTGGCTAACGAAATTTAAAATGAAAAGATTCCAACTGAACTGGATTCAGCTGCATGATGCATCAACAGAGTATCATCTCAACGAGAGGCTAACAGTGATGGGAACACTTGGAAAAATAAACGGACCCTAACTAGTCAAGTCACAGAGTAAATTCTTATTAACTTTCATGATTTATTGAGGTGAGAGGGTAGGTTTGTCTATCAGAAAAATTAAGGCATCATGTATATACCATTAATGTGTTCCCAGTGTTTGCGTCTCGAATATGCCTCTTGTCCTTCACTCCAACAGGATCATGCTAGTTCAACCCCAACACATGGCCATAACCACTATTGTACTCTCAACAATAAAATTAGTCGTCAAAGGAGACACTCTTAGGGCTGCGTATGTTTCCTTAGTCATTGTGAAACCCTCGAAATAGATCTGCATGATGTTCCTCCGCAGGAATGGAATTTCCCAAGTGGAGGGCGTTACTTAGTGGAGCAGACCAGGTCATCACCTCCTCTAGTAAGTCTTTCCTTTAAAGGCTACTATGATATCAAGTATATGAAGAAAATTTATGGAAGGTTCATTATCGTGAGAACGACTTCTGGTCTATACTCTGGTTATAATATTTTATTAAGAAGCCCTAGTTATTATTCCTCTATGGGTTAGGACCATTCCTGGAGGAGGTTGTAATATTGTTAGTACCCTCTCCAGTTTCTCTAAATGGCTCGGCCTGCCCACCCGTGAATCTTGTAATTAGGGGTCTTTCCACTCACATAGTTTTCTTCGCAGGTAGTTACTACTATGTTTGGTTACTTTCATTGTCGTTCTTCCTTTAATAAATCTCTGGGAGGCATGTATTCCTTGGGAATGGTCACTGACAAAATAATAGGTTTTTATTAAGGGGTGGAAGGGTCCCCTGTTTGGTAGTATACTATACAACATTCTTATTTTATTTCCCTGTAAGGATGGAGCCATTCTTTTGTAGGTCTGCCAAACTCTCGGCTGGTTTCCACAAAATTAATTTCTTTATTTAGGTGTAAATATTTATATTCCTGTAGTGCCTCGAACAACTTATCGAGTTCTTATGGTGTATAACGTTTGTACTAAAACCTTGTTATCTATACAGGTGGAGATTAGTTCCTATCACTTGAATATCGTAGAGTAATGACCCTTCCCTTTACTGTTTGGTTATAATTATTCGTTGTTGTTTGGTTCATGAATGTTTCAAGATTAACCCCTTTAATAAGGTCTATGTCCTATACGAAATGTCTATATTATTACTTCAGTCTTCTAGTAAGGCATGCTTGAACAGTTTACAGGTTAAGGGTTTTCGCTACTAACTACTTCTTTGTAAGAGAGGACTTATTAAGATTTGGTATCGAAACTAATGGTGGGATCCTTTTGATGCGAGGGTACCCATCAAGGATACTTGGACCCCTTTCTCCTCATCCTGGGATGTTTATTCAAACAAAAAGTGACAAGGGCATGATGTTGGACTCTAGGCGTAAGTTAAGTATCGTTCGATCTCAACTATTTCCAGTATTCATCGTTCTATTGAAATTTTGCATTTGTTTTAATTCGTATATTATACTAATTCTTTAAATGATAAAATTTGTAGGGATGTCGACCATGCTAGGATCTGGGATGCTAAATCTTACCTACCACAAAAAAGGTATTTAGTTACTATGCCCAGTGTCTCGCAGACTTATTCTTCTGAGTACTAGAAATGAGAATCGACGCTCTGTAAATTTTTGTTACTGAAGATGTTTTGTCCTGATTCTCGGTGTTTTCCGGATTTTAAGGATGTTTCTGATTGATATATTGATAACTTGTAGTTAGAGAAGGACACAATACTTGCGGGAATTAGATTTATAATAAGAGCCCTTTGAGATTTAATTCCCAAATTCTTTTCTTGTGACAATGTAATTGAAAACAATATCAGGCATGGCTGATTTAAAATTTGCTTAATGGTATTATGATTTCTTCATCATAATTAGAATGTTTATAATTGGAAAATATTCTCTCTCTCTATTTTATTATTCTGTGTCATTATGCTCAGAGGCTTTGTTATGGTCAATTAGGATTGTTACTTCTATAAACTCCTATTTATTCCCAGAATATATATATATATATATATATATATATATATGGATTAAATATCTATATATCTTCTAGTTGTATGTGAACATTGTTGGGATTAATCTCTAAAAGGAAAATGTTGCAGACATATCAGAAGGAAATCACTTACACTTTTGTACTCGTAATTCTGCCCATTTCCACTGTAATACTTAGGCATTTATATATATGTAAAATAAATATTGATTGTTATTTTTGTCGTACCTATTTTTTTTTATTTTTTTTGGGCTATTAGGTACTTAAAATAAAACCCTAATTCATTATCATCACCTCGCACATAACTTCTTATCAAAGTATAAATACCCTATGCAAATTTCTTAGGTTCAAATCCATTTACATGTAGATAATTATGTACACTAGAGTTTCAATATATCGGTAATTACCCTAGAACTGTGTCCGTAATAATAACCCAGTTTAAAAGGGGATTATACCATAATTCAACCATGTAATTTCCTTCTGATTATCATAACAATCAAAAGGTGGACTTTAATATTCATTTGGGATTAACATCAAATGTGAAAATGTTACTCAACATTAATTCGTAAGGAATTCTATCAGTTTCCTTTTATACTTCATACATTGAATAGATTTCGCCCAGGTTATGGTATTCATATCGAAATAAAAGAGGGCATTACTACTGTACCGAATTAATTCAAAGAGATGGAACATAATTTAAATTCAGATTTAATGAGTTCACTACATCAGATATACGATCATGTAAAACAAAGAAGGAAGAGATTACATATCTGAACCAGTTCACGGGAAGACAAAGGAAACAACCATGGTCCTCCCAACCTTAGCACTGGCCAGCCAAATGACTTGCCCGATTCACCCCCTAGCCTGACCATGAATCCATGAGGGAGAACTTGAAATCTCCTCTTCAACAATGTTTCTTTTATATGTAATCCTCTCCTTGCCTCACACTCAAAGTTCAGTGTTCATAACAACAAGTGTCCAATAGACCTTTTTCCCCAGCATACTAGGTAGTGTCCTGCCTCCTCACATATGCTATTTATCCATAAAATCTTTTTGCCTAGGTCTTTTTTCCCTCCCTTGGGCATTTTCGCAACTTTCTAGATCTCTGAGTTTCAGGTGTTGCTAATGGCCAAATACTTGATTTGCCACTTGCAAAAGTCATCCCAGAGGTAGTTCCAACATGTTTCCCACTCATGGAGTCATGGTTAGCTGAATTTAAGATGGATGTTCCATTTGTCCTCCTGCAATAAATAAAACAATATTTTGTTTACATACAAGTGTCATAGTCAAATAGTTAGTTGGGTCAGATCAAGTCTCTGCCCAACAGTCATAATAATTAATTATAATTTATCAAATTCAAAATTTGGAATTTCCATAAATGAATTTTTTTTTCCAAATTTGAATATACTAAAAACGGAATTATTTTCCAGCAAATTTTAAATTTCAAAAAATACTTTATTTTTGGGGATGTCACAACCTATGTTTCGGTGTATGATTAAGGGAATGAATTCAGTGAATATACTTCCTATGTTTCAAAGTATGTTTCTATTTATAATAGTTTTATAATGAATATCATTTGATCCAGATTATTTTCGGCATGAAATGAGAGCAGAGATATAATAAAGAAATGCATAGAGATATCGCAGATATTCAATAATGTAGCAGAAATGTATCAGAGATGCAATGATGAATACAGATATACAATGATACACAATTTCTATCAATGAAATAAATGTACAAAGACTGTAAAAATAGAGAGTGAAAGACTCGCTAGAATGGTGGCAGCTTATCTCTGATAAGAGATGTGACGGCTACTCACATTCACAAGAAGATGATTACAAATGAGGCTTTGAAGGCCTTTTTACAATAAACAGGAATTCCAAAAACCCTAGACATCCAAAAACCTAACCCTAGGAGATGAAGCACCAAAAGTCATGTGGGCCCCATTTGGGTAAGTTAGTACATCAACTTCCCGGGGTCGTAACTTTTGCATACAATCTCCATTTTAGGCGTATAATAGCTCGTTGGAAAGTTATCATCGAGGAGATTCATTTTGGGGGAGAAATAATGCCATTGAATATCACTGAGAACCTCTATCTCTAAAAACGTTTATTTGGGCCCTCAAAATGGCCCCGGAAGTTAAAACGTACTAAAAATAGTAAATTGTCAAAATTGTCAGAAAACTATTTTGAGCGAGTTGGAAAAGGTGGGTGGCCACTGATATCCACTTGGATCAATCCTCCCTCCTCAAGAAGCAATGGTATCCATTGTGTTGAGTTCTCGGGGGAGAGGAAAAAACATTTTCTCACTCTGCATCTTGGTGAGCTTCTTGCCTTACTAGAGACATCGTGCTGCTCAGTTTGTGGAATTCTATCATGAACCTGTTGAGGCTAAGGTTGTTCAACAAGTCGAGATACATGAGAGGATAGTGTGTGGAAGGAATATTTTCACTTTCCTACAACCTTGTTGACCTGCTTCTGTTGGATAGAAGGTTCTTGGGGTGAGGTTGTAGTGGTTGCAGTGTCCTTCTATTCCCCTTTTGAACAGACTGTGAAGAAGCTGAATTTTGAAATATGAGATACTACCTTGCGACACTTTTTAGGTGGAACAGTAGTTGGAACTACCTCTGGTATTCTGTAGAGATGACCCCCTAAAGTAACAATGACACTACGGGGTCAAGACTCATAAAAAACATGGCATCTCCACATATATGGTTGGCCCAAGAGGACATCACAGACATCCAATGGGGAAACATCACATAATACCTCATCCTTGAAGGGTTGGATGTCGTATGATAATCGACATTGTTGGCTAACACAGAGATCTTGTCCTTTGCGAAGCCACCCGATGTTGTATGGTTGCGGGTGTGGTGTTGTCGACAATCCCAACTGTTTGACGACCTTTGCTAAGATGAGGTTCTTCTGGCTTCTGCTATCAACAATAAAATGCAGTGGGGTCCCCTTCACCCACATCTGTGAATGAAAAAGGTGCTCCCCCTCTTCCAAATCTATTGGTTCTTCTGGTTGAATTGTTGCGTTCGCGACAATAGCAGTGGGGTATGCGTCAATAATCTGTCCTTTACCAGTATTTTCATAATCATATTCTAAATCAAGGTTTGGATCCTTGTCTTTGATCTCGACCACCAATGACTATTTTGAGCGACATTCATCGGTGTTGTGCCAGAGACTTCTGTGGAAATCACACCATTTTTCGGTGTCCTTCTTTGTCTTCCCGTGACCCTTCTTTTCCTGTGTCTTGGACTGGTTTTCGGGAGACTGTTTGTTAGGGCCATCTTTGTCATACTTTGGTTATTGCGGATTTGCAGGCCCAAAATCTCGTTTGTTCTGGTACTTAAATTTCTGCTCAATTTTAACAGCATATCGATAAGAAGCACCGAGTGATGAGATGTTTAGAAAATCCATTTCA
>ML779692.1:482072-533976 GCA_009831015.1 Picea engelmannii | reverse complement strand
CGGGTTGTGAAACGCTCGCATATTGAATCGCGATCGGCGATTCCCCGAGTCAATCTAGGCCGTTGATCTGGACAGGGACACGTGGCGCAGGATCCCATTAGATCGGGGTTCGACGTTCGGCGTTTCACAGAACAAGAGGTTCATACTCTTCGAAATCCCGAGTTGCGATTTCTCGAAGTAACGGGAGTCGTCGATCTACAGAGGGACACGCGGCGCCAGATCCCGCATATCGGAGTTCGGCGTTTCGGGGTTTTCGACACCAAAGAAACTTTGCATCTTGGATTCGCGATCCGCGAAATCCCGAAGAGGACGTGGCAAGGTGGGTCCCCAAGATATAGTGGAAGACAGGTGGCATGTACTCGGGGTTTCGGTACTCGGGGTTTTATGCTGCATGAGGTATGCGACAGTACAACCACCGATTTCCCGATAGGGAAATCCCCGACGCAAGAAAAGGTTGACCCGTTGACTATCGGGGTTCGGGACTTGGAAGGTCCTGTGCAGGGTGCAACAGGGCTCGCGAACTCCCGATCGGCGAAATCCCGAATCCCGACGGATGAAGTTCCGAAGTTCGATGGTGGTTGATTTGTTTGGGTGTTACACACAAGAATGCCCCCCGCGGCCAAGTCACAGTCCTGTGGACTTTGACTTGAATGCGGCGACCCATCCTTGTGGCCAAGTCGTTGGCCTGCCCAGCTTGGCTTAAACATTAAGAATTACACTTAAAGGTTTTGGGCTTACCTGAAGGTCGGCCCGCTAGATCGCCCTTCAACAGAAAAATATTTCGACCAAAAGAATAGTTCGGTCGAAAAATTATTTTGGCCGAATACATATTGTCGGATGGAAAAAATCCGTCCGACTAAATTTCTACATGAAAATCGAGGGCACCGTCACTGTACCGTTTGATTTGACTTTCTAGGGTTCGACCGAAAAAGGTATCTTTCGGCCAAAAAATAATAATGGTTCAGCCAAAACAATGTTTTTCGAAATTTTGGAGATCATAATGTCAGGAAAGTGTTACCCACCTCCATGATTTTACCCTACTTCTTGTTTTCTGCAAATTCATGTATGTTTCATTCGTTTAAATTGGAAATATTTAAAGGGTCTAAAATTCATCTCGTGGTGCTTTAGACTAAACCATTTAAACTCTGTGTTTCTTTCTAAGTTAGATCGTAATTCATCTTTAATGGTGCTATGATTTTCTTTATGTTTCTAAAGACTATTACCTATTTAGCCTTTGTCCTCTCAAAGATTCTCCTAAGAGTCATTGATTTCTCTTGTTTTGAGGGGGTTGACTACATAGCCCAAAAAGTACTATACCTCGCTAGCAAAATTAGAAAAAAAAAATTATATCTAACCTTAGTTCAAAGTTATTATTTATGAAAGACTAGGTCTCAGAAAAAGCCCTCTCTAGATTGGTAAGGCTAGTTTCCAATCTTAAAGTTGATTTGTAGGTTACTTTGGTAGATCGTTTTCTTCAGCGCAATAATTTACCAAGTGCTAACTTCTTGTCATTTTTAAGATGGTAACTAGGGTAAACTAGATTTTTTAAAAAGAGAGATTTTTTTGGATAACTTACTCATTTAAACGCTGAACATGTCACTTGACGAAATTAAACCTCTATGGAAAAAACAATCCTTAGCACAAACTAGTCTCGCTAAACCCAATTAACAAATTTCATTTAATAGTAGTTCAAGTGGATCTTAATTTACACATACAATTACAATGAATTGGGAGTCAATTATATAGTAGCCGTTTGAAAGAGCTTATCGTCCACCTGAATTGTAGACTTTTTTCCATTGGTTTATTCAAAACTTGCGAGGTTGGATGGACTCTCTCCAAAATTATCAGAAATACGGCCAGACACCCTACTTGTAGCTTAAGATAATTTAGAGGAGACAGAGCGTGATGATCTGATTCATTTGGGCTTTTCAAAAAATCAGGGACACCTCGGGCTTTTGAAAAAATCCTTCACACCTCTTTTCCTAGTGAATTTGATTTTCGAGTTTGAATATGCATAAAAATGATAACGAGAGTGGAAACCAAGATGTTCCTTCCGAGGTTTTCATTTACCATTAGAAAGTTTCGCAATTTAGCAGTGATTAGTCTCTATTTATTAGTCCGAGGCAGGGACTATAACTTTCGCCCGAGGTCAACTATCGTTGACCGCCAATTAAACGGTGCATTTTGTCTATTAATTGGTCCGTTTTGTAATTTTTTAATACAGTTATATTAATGTTTTGTAATATTATTTATTAATTTTTTTAGTTTTAAATTATTTTTTTATTATTTTATTTTAAATTATATTTCTCATTTTTCATTAGCCCATTCGATATTGATGGGACTAATTCACTGTGGTGGAGAGAAATAGGATTTACTCATTTGTAAATGTATTAAAATCGATTTAATACATGAATAAAACTGAATTATATGAATGGTCAAATTATCGATTGATGTGATCTTCGTTATCAGTTCTGAGCTTCACTCTGCACAATATTTATAAGCACCTTCTACCTGGCTACACTGCCTTCTACTTGGCTACCATCTCGTCCTGCACAATGATAAATGTCAAAGTTATGACTACCACCTCCCACCGCCCTGTTAGTTAATATTTGTCTCCTGTTAGTTAATATTTTTCTCCTGTTACGTTCAATTTCTTTATTTTCCATATATATAGAATAATATTTGTCTCCTGTTAGAATGATATATTCTGTTAGTTAATAGCCAGAATAAAAAAAAGAGACTCCTATTTATTTGTTTGCACTTGACTTATTTGTAACTTTGTAAGTCTAATGATGGGTCTAGCATGACTGTGCGAGGGAACCCATCAGGCATTCCAGGTTTTACTCTCCCTCCACATTCGTTATTCCTCCGGATCTGGGTTACAATTCCCAGGTGTTTTATATGCATTCGAGTATATACAAGGAAACAAATATAACCAACAGAGAAAGGGAAAAAAAATTGCTATACAACTATCATTACCTTCTGATTTATGTTTACACTAAAATTAAATTTAAGGAAACAAATATAACCAACAGAGAAAGGGAAAAAAAATTGCTATACAACTATCATTACCTTCAGATTTATGTTTACACTAAAATTAAATCTAAGGTTTATATCTGATGAGAAGCGTTGTGAATATGTCTTACAGGTACCCATGTACTGCCATGGACTTGCCCTGAAACTCTACTCACAATAAGTACTCGGTTTCCTTTTGGAACACTTATTTCTCAGCCTCATATTCCATCCAAGAAATGGTCTTGAATGCTTTGTTCTTCGTTAAAATTCCAAGTCCTAAATATATTTAAATTTTCTATTGTTTAGGACCTCTATACCAGGGTTTTTTCTCCTTATCTATTGATACTTAAATTTTGTTATAATGTCTGGGAACTTGTATAAGATCTTTGTATTACATTTATTCCTACATTTCATAATAACTCATATATTTACATACATATATGTAGACCGAAATATCTGACAACATTTTTTTCACTATGAAGTGTTAATCCGAGAAAGGAATATGTAGTGCAGAATTGAAAACATAATCTGCTAACAGAGTTTTCCACACGTTTTATTTAAAAGAGTATACAAAGTCTTTTTACTCATAATATAATTCTGTAGCTTAACATTAAGAAACATATTGATATGCAGTTTTCAGATCTAACCGTTTTAATTCTGTAGCTATTATTATTTTAATTTAATGTTCATGTCTCCTAAGTTTTGGCATATCAATAATAGAAAAGTGATGATTACATTATCTAAAAAAAACTTTTCAAAATAATGTTCATGTCATGTCTCTTAAGTTTTTTGCATATCAATAACAGAAAAGTGATGATTATAGAATCCAAAAAAAATTACCTTTTCAAAATAATGTTCATGTCTCCTAAGTTAGTTTTGGCATATAATAAGAAAACATAGTAATCAGAGTTATCTTGGTAAATACAATGAAGGGCATATACTTTGTTATCTCCATATTGATTCATCAGAAAACTTAAGATTGTGGATGCTATTAAGAAAGTTTGACACAATCAATAATAATAATACTCTGTATTATTTATCTTAAGTCTACTTTTTTATTTATAAAAGTTTAAAGATATTTGAACGAGTGTAATTTTATTTTTAATTAAAAAATATATCGATCTTTTGAATACTGTGCATTTTGTGTGCAGTTCAGTATGAGGTGTTGTTTTATCTGTGTGCATTTGCCTTTGTCTTTGTGGGAAATTGTTACTATCTACTCGGTATAGCTTAAAGTTCATCCTCGTTGTGCACAGCTTGATTTATCCAATGTTAGAGATCCCAAATTCTTCTTGTTTGCACAATGTAACTGGTTATATAATTTTTTAAGTTATTAGTGAGGATGTTTCCATAACACTTATATAGTTTTTTTTAGTTATTAGTGAGGATGTTTCCATAGTTAATTGTTGTTTTTGATTGTTTGTTTACTTATATAATGATTATTGTTCTTCTTGTTCCTCTTAAATCTGATCAGAAATTTAAAAAATTATAGATTTTAGTGTGTGAGATTATATATTCAAAAGTGTTTAGATTTTTAGTAACCGGTTAGTTTCGCGAGCTATCGCCTTAGGGTTTGAAGACGAAATCTGAGTGACCACGCTCACAGGCCCGTGAGGGCCATGATTCCGCAGGATGGAGGCCGAACCGGCGCCTCCTACAGTGAAGCTACAGCTAATGGTAGCGGCGCGGAAAAGTTCAAGCGGCCATCCTTTGAGCCGCCGCAGGACCTTCGAGCAACTCTCATCGAGGACGGCACTTTCAAAGATCACTCCATGGACATAGATCCAGATCATCCAGCCGCCCCTGTCACAGCATCGCCGCCTTGGCTTCCTGGTAAGTGCATTCCACAAGCCCCGCATGCTCCAAAATACATAGTTAATTCTCCACGGATAGAAGAGCAGAAACAATATATGAGAGATCATGCCCTGGTAGGGAAATTTCTAGGGTTGTGGCCATCTGAAAGAGATTTAATCTGATGGATACAATACTGGTGGAAACCAAAAGGGCATTATGAATTACAGTTAGGTTCAAAAGGATTTTTCACAATCATTCTGCATAACCTTGAGGACCGCAACCGCATCTTTGATGGGGGCCCTTACTTCTTTAACTCGGCCGGGCTATTCCTCAGATTCTGGACCGAGAGATTCAGCCCTGGAAAAGAAGATTTCGCTCATGCTCCAGTATGGATCCATCTGTACTCTCTCCCACAAGAGTTCTGGTTGGAAGAAGTCCTGGCAGGAATCGGCAACACCATTGGAGTCTATGTAAAGTCCTCGGAGGCCACAAAGCAGAGGAGATACACCTCGTACGCCCGCCTCTGTGTGTATCTGAACATTGCAAAACCACTACCAGGCACCATCACCCTCGAATATCAGGACGAAGACTGGATACAAACTATTGACTATGAACATATCCCCTTCAGATGCCGAAAGTGCCATGAACATGGGCATTTATTCAGAGAGTGCCCCCTTAATGCAGCCCCCAAAGACGGGAACACCGAAGATGGCAAGGATAAGGATGGCTTCGCACCACCAGGAGGGAAACGACGCCAAGTTAATCGTCGGCAACCAAACCAGGTAAGCAAAGACCCTTCCACTCATAACAAATATGATATCCTACAGGATCAAGCCGAGAACCCTGCAACCAATACCACTCCTAAGGAAAGGCCGGAAGATATCACCTCCTCCTCTAAGATCCAGGTAGAAGAAAAGCAATCACCAGGAAAGAACACCGCCCAGGATCCACAATCTACAACAAAAAACCCAAAAGAAGCCCAGCAACTAGAAGATGGGGAGGCAGAGATGGATACTGAAGAGCAAGATCTGGCCGGTGTAGATTTGGAACACCTCGAACACGCCTACCGGCAGCAAAAACTTTATACCATACCTCCGGATCAATTGCGGAAGGTTCATAAGATCTTCATCAACTCCTCTGCAGGTTCCTCAGCGCGATCTAGTAAAAGCCTCGGCATTCAGGGCAGCCACACGAAGACTCCAGGAAAAACCCCAAAAGATGACAAAAAGCGAGGCAGAAAGTCCACCACCACACTCATACAGGAAATAGGGCAGTTCATGGTAAACTCGGGGCAGATGCACTTAATCTCCGACAGCTTCCCCCCCTCCCCCCTCCACCATCATCATGAAGATAATCTCTTGGAACATCAGGGGCCTTAATGGACGTAGCAAACAGAAGTTGCTACGAGATCTGATCTTTGCAGAGAAACCGGATATAGTGTTACTTCAGGAAACAAAATGCTCGAATGAAGACTTCAATAATCTTCTCCCTTACTACTGGAAGCAAGGGGATGCAGTGTCAACAGCGGCAGCCGACACAGCAGGAGGACTAGCAGTTCTCTGGAACCCGGCCACAGTACAGCTAGAAAACTTCACCACTACTCGGTGGTCCATCACCACTGATTACAGACTCATCGGATCTAATAAACCAGGACACATCACTAATGTCTACGGTCCAACCAACACCAGAGAGAAACAAACCTTCCTCAGAAGCTTGGATTATCTCCATAGCTTGCTCAGCCACAAGCACTAGATCATAGGGGGCGATTGTAATCTCATACGGCACCTGGACAAGAAAAAAGGGGGTTCCTGACGCCTGGACCAAGACACCAGCGACTTCAATAGACTGAATGACAACCTCAACTTGATTGACCTGGAGGCCACTAATGGCACCTTCACCTGGACCAATAGAAGGACTGGCACTCACCAAATCGCGTGTAAACTGGACCGCTTTCTAATCTCCGATTCCCTCATGCTGGAAGGCTTGGCCATGGAGGCGAGCATACTAAATACTCACGGATCGGACCACTGGCCCATCCAGTTAAGGATAGAAGTACCGGCCACACCAGGAAGAAAACCTTTCAGATTTGAGCAATTCTGGCTCAATCATCCAGACTTCGAGGCCAAAATTCAAGACTAGTGGGAATAGGCAGAGGTTACACAGGGCTCCAAGATGTTCAGATTTCAGCAAAAATTAAAAAATCTGAAGCAACTTATCAAAACATGAAATAAGGATACTTTTGGCAACATCTTTGACTCTCAGCGGCAACTGTCAGAGCAAATGGAGACGATACAACGGCAGATCCGGACAAGCGGCTTAACGGAGGACTTAAAAACCCAGGAAGTGGCAATCACACAACAACTGGGCACCAGGCGAGCACAAGAAGAGATATTATGGAGGCAGAAATCACGAGTTCAGTGGCTCAAAGAAGGGGAGCGCAACACCAAATTCTTCCACAGATCCGTCATGCAACGACGCCACTCAAACAGAATCACACATTTAACTTCTGATACAAGTGAACATCTCTATGCCCATGAAGACATAGCTACAGCATTGACGGACTATTATCGGAACCTCCTCACTGAGCCATCCCCAAATAGATCAGAAGCTATAGCGAAAATAATGCAACATGTGCCTTCCCTAGTCACCCAGGAGCAGAACGCAGCCTTACTTCGGCCCATTACAATTGAGGAGGTGGACCAGGCGCTGCGAGACACTCCCAAAAGCAAGGCTCCGGGCCCGGACGGCTTCACCAGTGATTTCTTTCACCACTGCTGGCCCATGATACGAAAGGAGGTCTGGGAAATCATTGAGGACTCCCGAGCCACTGGACAAGTCCTTCAAGCTTTCAACGCCACGTTCCTTACTCTCATACCCAAAGAAGGACAGGCTCACCATCCGAAACAGTTCAGACCCATTGCTCTCTATAACGTCATCTATAAACTCCTGACGAAGGTAATAGCCTGCAGACTCAAGCCTATCTTGCCCACCATCATCTCTCCGGAACAATCTGGGTACATCGAAGGCAGACAAATTCTAGACAGCGTCATCCTGGCGCATGAGGTAATCCATTCACTTCAGAAAACCAAAACGCCATGTATGCTCTTAAAACTCGATCTTTCCAAAGCTTTTGACAAAATCAGCTGGAATACATGAGGGATTTGCTCCTTGCCTTTGGTTTTGAGGAACGCTGGGTGTCTTGGATCCTAAATCTCACCTCCACTGCCTTCTTTTCCATCCTCGTCAATGGTGTCCCTTCCCACCCTTTCTCACCCTCATGAGGAATCAGACAAGGAGATCCTCTCTCCCCCTTCCTCTTCCTAATTATGGCAGAAGGTCTCAGCCGGAGTATTCATGCGGCAGTAGGTAATGGAAGCCTGGAAGGTCTATCGCTGCATGGCATCTCCCCACCCATCTCACACAGCCAATTCGTGGATGATACTCTACTGATGGGCAGCCCAACGGTCAAAGAAGCAAACTCCATTCTTCAAATCCTCCAAACCTTCTCGGACGCCTCGGGCCTTGACTGCAACAGAGACAAATCCCTCATCTTTTTCTTTCACACTCCCCCTCCGATCCAAAGACACATTTCCGACCTCTTGGGTTTTCAAAGAAGCTCCCTTCCGTCCAAATACCTCGGTATCCCTTTGATAGACAACGCCCTTCGGAACTCCTCCTGGGAACAATTGCTCTCTTCCTTCTCCAAAAAACTCTCTTCCTGGACCCTTCGAACTCTCAATCTCCCCAGCCAACTCACTCTCCTCTGAGCGGTCCTTCAAGCTCTCCCCACTTATATTTTCTCGGTTCTAACCGCTCCCTCCTTTGTGCAGACCACCATCAAAAACTTACAGCGGAACTTTCTGTGGCAAGGCATCAATACAGAGAAGAAAATAGCACTGGTAAGTTGGGCAAAAATTTGCAAGCCCAAGGTACACGGAGGGCTTGGACTAAGAGATCCCAGTACCATGAACAAAATCCTCAGTGCAAAAATTTGGTGGAGGTGGCTCAAACACCCTAAGGATCTCTGGGCCCGGCTTTGGCGGAAAAAATACACGCCGTCGGTGGCAGAAAAAAACCTCATACGCTGGAACGGGGATACACCGGGCTCCTTAGTCTGGACAGCGGCCAGGCAAAACGGACACATCATCACCCAGCATGCTTTTTGGGAAATTAGAGATGGGAAAACAACCCTTTTCTGGAGCGACTCCTGGCAGCAGTGGCCCACTCTAGACCAGGAAGATTGGGCAGGTCAAATTTGCGCCCCAGCGAAGCAAGCAGGCCTGGTGACGGTGGAGGACTACTGGAGGGACGAGCAACAAGACAACACTTGGCGGCATTGGTTATTGGACAGACAGAGTTTACATCTAAACGACCAGGTGGACATGACCCCATATCAAATGGAGCTGTTGAAAAGGAAAATAGCCAAAGACACGGGGGAGGACATCCTGCGATGGGGCCATCGACCAAAGGGCACCTTTAGCACGAGTGAAGCCTATCACATAAAATTTCATTCGAGCCTGGAACACACAGACAGAATTTGGCAAAAGATTTGGAACCTTAAACACTGGCCCAAAATCACCCTCTTCCTTTGGTTGGTGGCTCATTCCAGTATCCTCACCTGGGATAACCTCTCCAAGCGCGGCTTTGTGGGTCCCTCTATATGCCTTCTCTGTGGGGAAGCAGCCGAAACCTTAGATCACCTCCTTACCTCCTGTCCTTACACAGCACAAATCTGGGATCAAATGGTGCTCATAATGCGCACCTCAGATTATGTTCGAGACAATGTTGCAGATACCATCACCGATTGGAGGGACCACCCGTTCCATTCCCCCCTCTTGAATCGGATTTGGCAATTACTCCCCGGCTTCATCCTCTGGCAGGTCTGGAAGGAGAGAAATCGGAGTCTTTTCAGGAATACCTCTCTCCCTTGGCAACTGTGTTGGACTAGCTGCCGTCGAAACATCCTCGAAACACTCCACCTCCACCACTGGACAGACCAAGATCTCACCAGCACCCCCGCTGAATCCCTAATCCTAAAGCATTGGCTCCCCCTACCTCCCCTCCCTTCCCCCCCTACGGCCCCCAAACGTGCCCCCACCCCCAGCCCTTCCTCTTGGTCAACCCCACCGATAGACTTCCTCAAACTCAATTTTGACGGAGCCTCCAAAGGCAACCCTGGTGCAGCAGGATACAGAGTCATCTTTCGCGATCATCATGGGCGCATCATTCTCATCAGTGCAGGCTCCTTAGGCCATACTACGAATAATGTAGCAGAACTTTGGGCACTCATTCGGGGGCTGCAACTGGCCAAGGCGCATAGCTTCAATCAGCTCCTGGTGGAAGGTGACTCTCAGATCCTTGTCACCCTTCTTGGCCAGCTCTTAAATGGCGTCGACCCTGACAAACTCTCCCCAAGCTGGCGGCTCTCGCATGGGCTTCATCTTATAGCAGAGCTATTGCACCCTAACCAGGTAATCATACCTGCCCATGTGAGACGGCGAGAAAACCAGATAGCGGATTACCTGGCTAACATAGGGGCAAACTGGGAGGGTCCAGAACTCCTCTGCAACACTGCTCTAGGCCAGATGCATCCCATTCTCCACCAGTGCATCAACAAAGCAGTGGAAATGGACAATCACCCGGATGGGGTGTTAGTGCCCACCACCTGGCGAGCAGAGGCAGAAAGGGGAGGCTAGCGCAGCACGGAGCCACGTGCTCGGCTCGTGCCTGCAGTAGCCGTCACCCCTGAACATTAAACAACATTCATCGACGATGGGAGAGGCATTAATTCGCACTCCCTCGACCATCCTTACGAATAGAACAATGCAGTCTCCCTCTTGTGTCACCACTTGGCTGTTCGGCTCCAATCTTGACATAGCAGTTTTCATGGTCTCTCGCCTGTTCTTCACCCTGCGCCTTGGCTCTGTAGATATTCTGCAGCAGCCAACCCACACCATGCCTCGACAGAGAATGCGCCCACGCCGGGGCTCTCCTTGGCACCCCTGGCGCCCCCGCACCTCTCCCTCGCCCTCCGGTTCATCCACCCAGGCTCTTGAGTGTCTAGCGGCCATTGATGTTTTCGATACCTGGTGGTCTTCTTCTGCCCAGCCTTCTCCCCCTCCCCTTGCATCTGATCATGGGCGACACAGCAAACCGCCATGTCCCAACCTTCCACGTGAAAACTTTGCCATTTTACATGACCTGGTCTTTGAACTCCGAGATGGAGTGAAGGACCTCCAGTTTCGGGTTCAACAACTGGAGGGGCGACTGTCCATTCTCCTTCAGCTCCTCGCCCATCCCCCTGAAGCCTCCCCTGAGGATTCCAGTGACGCTTCTCTTAGCGACCACGCGGGCAGCCAGCGGCAAGATGATACAGAGGGGAGCCTGCAGTCTGCGGGGAAGGTAGACACACCCGTGCCTTTGGTCGACTCGGCGAGTATGCAAGCCCTGGTTAGCAAAGAACGGGGTGACGAAGGTCCAGTTGCGATTGCAGCAGAGAACGAGACAAGCTCCAAACCCCAGACGCCTACCTCGGGGGCAAGTGTTAAGCTGGAAGCTAGCGAGGACAAGGCTAACGACATCACGGACATGCAATGGACGCTCAGCGGCGGGACACCTGTCATTGGAGAACCCTGGCCAGGCCTCTTGCCAGAATACAAGCCGGATTACACACAGTTGGTTCCATACTCTAGCTCTCATGGTAGTCATGATAGTTAATTTGTCTGGTTTTCTTCAGGATTGTTAGTAAATTTTGAAACTAGCTTAATACGGTTGGCTGAACTGGTTTCTCCTTATGGAGCAGTTCAGTAATTACAACCGCTTGACTTAGTTATGTACTCTTGATCCTGGACCTTAGAAGGTTTCTTATACATAATACAAAACACTTACTTACAAAAAAAAAAAAAGTGTTTAGATTTTATATTGAGAATATTGAATTTATTTATACATTCAAAAATAAAATTCAAAAATAAAATTATTTAAGCAATGTAAAGTTGTGGTTTATCTATCAATTAGATTACCATAGTAATAGTTATTAAAAAATAAAAAAAACTAAAACTTTTAAACTATGCCCAAAATATATGTAAAGCTTGCTAACTATATCCATATCTAATGTATATAACACGTTGATGGGAAGAACAAGAATCCATCATCGGAAGCTATTGGTTAGTGTGGACCAGATCCAGAGATTACTAAAAACATGAAGGATGCTGATGGCCCACTACATTTGTTATTGTGGACCAGATCGAGAGGTTACTAAAAACATGAAAGATGCCGATGGTCCACTACATGATAAGGTTATTGATCTAGATCTAATTGATCTAGATCCTGCAGGTGATAACATAGTCAATACACTGCGTAAAGTTGGCTGTAATGTTATAGAAGAGAGTTGTGAGCTTGTTTTCGGGTCTCATAGCAACTATAAAATACTTGTTATCTACCAATGTTTTCAACTCTGACACTCGATCATGTTGGATGCTGCTTCTGTAATTACCATACTTGCGAAGTTCTTGTAGACGTGAGCTATTTTTCTAGTTCTTGGAGAAGTGAGCTATTTTTTTATATGAACTTCTTGGAGACGTCAACTATTTTGCAACTGTGGTATCTGTTTATGAATATTGTTGGAAACTGAGCCAAAAACTGCATTATTTTTCTTTAAATTTACAAACTATTTTTTCTTTAAATTTACAAACTAGGCAGTGACTAGCTGCTTTTCAGCAGCTATTTCCCTTGTTATTTTTACCATCCATTAGCTGTTAGTTGTTATTTGATTGAAGGTAGACATATTTCAGCTCTATATGACTCGCTTGATATAATATTCAATTAAACAGTTTATCATACACATCACACTTCCTAATTTATAAAATTAAATTCATTGTAAGGTATGTACCGGCTTTTAAATTCATTGTAGGATATGCACCGCCTTTTGAAAAAATCCTGGACACCTCTGCTCTTAGTCAATTTAATTTTCGAGTTTGAATATGCATAAAAATGATAACTAGAGTGGGAACCTCGTCTTAGTGGATAAAGGATGTTTCCTCTGAGGTTTTCATTTACCATTAGAAGGTTTCGCAATTTCAGCATCGAATAGCCACTATATAGTATTTTTACCATCGATTAGCTGCTACTTGTTATTTGATTTCAGATAGATATGTTTCAGCTCTCTATATGACTCGCATGATATAATATCCACACTTCCTAAATTACAAAATTCATAGTAAAGTATCCACCGCCTTTTAACTTTCCCGTAAGCAAGAAAGAGCACAATGGACTGAACTAGTCATAGACTGAACTTTAGTTTGAGTAGTGAAGGCTTACATTCCATAACCAAAATTTAGCTACAATGATGAGTACGAATTGATCAGATCTGTTGTGGTTCATAGTCGGCATCGGGAGATCGAGGAGATCTAGCAGGCCATGTCCATTTGCCATTCGCATTTTTTACTAGACCTTTATTTTCTTCAAGCCACCAGTGGGACGGGATATGAAGACTATCAATCAATAAGTCACGGCTCTTATTCACAAGAGCTGGATCTCTACCTGAAGATTTGAAGGATTTGTTCTCCCCAACAAAGCCATCGAGTAAATGGAGATAAACATCCAAACTATGGAAGTCGGACAGATTATGAGTGGACTTCAAAAAGGGAGAGTTATCGTTGTGCAGAGAAAGCTGGATGCCCACATGAAAATATGTCCAGGGAAACCAACTGAGTAGTTTGCTCACCCATCCTATCTTCTCGTTCAGAAAAAGCCCAGGGACATTTGGAACAACATCGTGCTTGTTAACAATCCTCAGAACATTGACGCCAATCTCCTCCATACGTTGGGCGAACGTCGGGTTTCCTACGCGGGGAGAGGCGAAGGCAAACACTGTGACAGGAGTAGGTATAGACATACTCTGCATGTTCACYGTCTCTTTGACATCATATGCACTTAACGTTGCAAGCGCAGCTCCTAAGCTGTGTCCYGTCAATGTTATACTCAACCTCTCGTCCTTGTACTGGTTCAGCAGCCGTGTTWTCTCGCCCTSTACAATATCCCTCGCGCTTCTACTGCWTTTTTCARAACCTTCATCCACGGTAGTATAACAAGAAAGAAATCCCTTTTCTATTCGGACATTTGGATCTGTAGTTTTTTGTAAATTCACATGAGCTASTCTATGGGGGAGTGGAACTAATATGTTTTTSAAATTTTGCATCCATTCTTGCGCTATWCTCGTTCCTCGCCARGCAATCACTATGTCTCGTCTTCCCARTCTCTCTATCTCATTTGGATCCGTGCAAACGGCAATAAAGCCTATCCAAACACCTTCGTCGATTGATTTTTCGCCGAAAGAGGATCGTAAAGCACCAATATTTGCGTAGATATATTTGGTTACTTGATAACCGGAATGCGGAAAACCCATTTTCGTAAAAAATGAGCGTTTACTGTGCTTACAAGTTCCGTAATATTCAGAATATTCTCTGTCATCAAACGCGTCGTAGCAAAGCTGAGCAAATTCCCCGTATCTGAGAATCTCAGCTTTCAGAATTGGATTCATGGGATCAAGTAATCCTTTCCAAGAGTTGATACCCTGGATATCTAGCCACAGATAAGCAACTTGCGGTCGCCCTATTTGTTCGGGCTGATCACCATCCCCGTTATTTATTCTTGGGGAAGAGGAACTCAATGGATACTTCACGAGTGAAGCCCACAAATCCTTTGTATAAAGCGGAAATGCAAATCCGACCATGATGATAATGTATAAAGCGGAATTCAGATGATGCTTGCAGTTTCTGGAGGCTGCTGTTTTCTTTCTGAGAGACTGTGGAGATAGAATCGAGAGATAAAGATTTACTAATCGTTACTTGGTATACATAGGATTCTATTGATCTGGAAATACAGAAGTCTGAGTCAATGATCACAGTCCGAGTTACTGTTCGCGGACTCAGCACAGTGAGACCTACCATTCTCATTGACCATAGTCAGTCCTACCATTCTCATTAGTTTAATGCTGAAATTATATTGGAATACTACTTTCCGTAGCGTAGAGAGACTGATTATTGGGTGTGTCCACACGTTTTCGACTGTATTTAATACCTAATTATTTGGACTTTATCTATGATGACCTCGTCTTGCATGTAACATTCTTAATCATTCCCGCCATGAGCCGCATGCATTTGATAATTTTGGGCAGGTGAGCCGCATCATTAGTTGCTTCAAAGAACGAGGATAGCATACGGGCATCTTTTATTATTAATTAATGTTGGCAGCAATATTAAATGAAGGTTAATCCGTATGCGAGTTTCTTACTAATTTAACTTGACACCAATTTTGAATGAATATATTTATTAATCTTTTAATTAGTATGAATCGTGCATAGTCACGGCAGGGATGTTGAGTGGCTGATGTTGTGTTCTTTACTGGGGTTAGCTATAAATATACTGTTATGCCCTCCACAAACAAAGACTGGGTTTAGATATACATATGCTGTTATGCCCTCCACAAACAAAGACTGGGTTTAGATGTACACATGCTGTTATCCACTCCAGAAACAAGGACGAATAGTTATAAAAAAATCTAATTCATATTTAATATATTTATAGTAAAAAACTAAGCGGTCTTTCTTATCATTTTTTCCGTACTTTTATAAAAAAATCTAATTCATATTTAAATATTTAATATATTTATAGTAAAAAACTAAGCGGTCTTTCTTATCATTTTTTCAGTACTTTTGTTTTTTAATATAGTAATGAGTTTGTTATTGAATTCACTTCTTATTTTTTTTAATAAAGTAATCAGTTTGTTACTTACTTCACTTTTTTATTTTTATTTTTTTAATAGAATAATGAGTTTGTTATTGACTTTACTTCTTTATTTTTATTTTTTTTTACAACGTAATGAGTTTGTTCTTGATTTTATATTAGTTTATTTTTAATTTAAAATGTATGTGCCAAATTTAATGTTGAAAATAAAAATAAAAATAAAAAAACATATTTTTTAATATAATAAAAAATCAATTTTTTAATTTGTTAAATTTAATGTGGAAGATAAGAAAAAAATTAATATAATTTTTAATATAATAAAAAACTCATGTTTAAAAATTTGATTGACTAAAATCATTAAAATATTATTGTATTATATCAACTTTCACATAGTTAGAAGTTTAAAAGTAACTACACCCGTCCTCCTAATATATACTCTTCTTAATATATAATGCCTCCATAGTAGCCACCCACTAAACTTTAGTCTAAATCCACATATTTAATAGTATCTCTAATTGCGAAGTATCTTAGTAGGACTCTCTTCTCAACAAAAATATTTTCTTAAGAGTAAACTAGCAGAACCACAATAAACAAGAAAGATTAAGGTTAGGGTTTCATATTAGGGTTAAGGTCATTAGAGTTTGAGATTAGAAATTTATATATGCCTCATTTTCCACCTTTTTTTATATTTTCATAAACATGGTTTATATACATAGAGAATGTGTATATATCATAAGTTGGAAGCTAAATGTCAATAATCAAGTGAAAGACATCCAAATGTATCTGTAAGATTCACTCCATTCTAAGTTTATGTGGAATATAGAAATTGTTTCCCATTGTCACAAATCACTTGAAACATTCTGCAATTTGTTCAGGGTGAGTTCACAAATGCAAGTACTCTAGCATTGCTACTGGACCATCTTCCAATCCCAGGCAAATAATGCTCTTCCTTAGCAGCCTATGCCAGAAGCATCATAGACTATCTCATGCATTACCAAGTCCCTGTTGTGAGATGGATTTCCGACCAAGAACTCAGTGCAATGGAGGCCTCATTTTCCTTCATTTTCCCACTATCGATGTACCACTCATAGAGCAATGAAAAAATGTGAACTTAAAAAAACAGAGAACATCAAAGTAAAGCACAATAGATCCATTTCAAACTATTTGACCCTATAAATGTAATAAAGAAAATTGAGACAAACCTTGTTTACAATTGTGCTTGGGGATTTCTAAAGACATTGTCCCATATATGTGCTTTGTATCTGCATGTGGGATCTATACCTTCCTGTCCATATATAGATGTACCACTAATAGATCACATACAAACTTTGCTCAAAGATCTACATCAATCATTGTTTATTCATCCACGTACCATCCTGTCCAGTGTAATGATATCCAAAGTAAAATTCAATCATGGAAAGTTGTGCTTAAATCTTTTTCTCACATGAAATCAATTCAAGAAACAAAAATATTAGAAATGCCTTATTATATAGTGCATGGATGCTTAGATATTTAAACTTCACTATAGAAATTAAGATCCTACGGTAAGATCTTTAATTTCTCAATAATAGTTTAAGGTCTTTAAACTTCCCTATAAATGTACAAACAGACAAAGTTCACTTAAAAAAAATAGACCATCAAATTAAATCATCATATATCTAAAACAAAACCATAAAAGGATTCAAAATATCCATTTAAAAAAATTTCACCAAGTAAATTTAATAAAAAAGATTGAGATGAACCTTGTTTATTATTGCACTTGCCACCCAACTTTATAAAGGTACCGCCCCACATATGTGAGTCGTACCTACATGTCCATCTATGTATTCAACCAAAAACCATTAGAAAAAAATAAAACATCAACATCACTAAGGTAAAAAGTAAATAAACAAAAAAAATGGTTCGAAATAAATTACTTTGTTACCCCACGAAAGAAAAGTGGTACTTCCCTCCATTATCCAATAAGGTCTACCCGTCTGATTTGGCTTCCTCAATTGGATATAAGGTCTACCCGTCTTTTGTAGGCAGCAGCTACAAAAGACGGTGGAATTTCCCACAGTGGGGATTGCCTATGACATCCAAAGGTATGATTGTGGTGGAAGGATTGGGGTTCCCATCCATCAACGAGTCGATGAGCCTCTCCACATTGCCTGGAAAGAGTCGAGCATCACTACCACTCTCATTCCCATTTACACCCATTGCTACATCCCCTACCATTCCCACTTAAACCAATTATTACACCCATTCCCATTGAAATACGAAACACCTCCCAATGTAGTGTCACCTTATATAATTAAATGAAATACGTGGCATGCTTCACAATCTTAAAATCCAAAATGAAACGCTTGACACCGTACATATTCCATAACTAATTTAATTGCAATAAAATGTAATCTTTATTAATCATATAAGTGTGGCAATCATCTAGTGAGCAAAATAATTTTTAATATGATTATGTAAATGAGAAAAATTAAACACATAAACTTAAGCCTTTATAAAAAAAAGGAAATGCCCTTTATTTATTGTGATGACGAAGAATATTCCATCCACATTTAATCTTATCCATAGAAAAGAAATTAAGTACTAAAACATTACTAAATGTGCCCATTTCCAATAGGTATACGTTTCTCTACGTAATCAAAAATAATTTGTTCCATGAATTTCGCTCACGATATTTCCTGTAAGTAGATTTGGAGGTGTTTCCTACATGTGTGAGGCCTTGTTAAGGAGGAAACGATTGTGTGAGAAGAATGATTATGTGAGTAGTAAATAATCCAATCATTCCCATCGTACATATCGAGCTCTTAACCTTACATTCACAAAGATGAAGGGGAAGAAGAAATGAGGTGTTTTGAAATCACAATTCTTTTATTGTGAGTTACTTTTTGTTTTCCGAATTGTGTGAGAAGATAGGGTTTCTTTTAGGCTTATAATTTCAAATAATTATTGTGTGTCAAAATCCTTTTTTAATGACGGTTATAAAGTTTTAGTAACTTTGCTTTTACGTTTTATGTAAATTCATTAACTGTTATTTACTACTTTCTTTCATCTGTGACAATGTTTTCTTCCCTATGTGATAGTATTACATCCATTAAGTCTATTGAATCGACCACATGCACAAAATAATAAAGATGAATAAAGAATAACAAATTTTACATTAAAACATAGTATGTGGTCATGATCATTTACCAATTTTATCTCCTTCAATTTCTCATGGTTACCATTCAAGTAGTTCTTCTTGGATCCCTTTCTTGAAATTTGGGATTTGAAATCTTCACGCTGTTTAACCTTCTTTTCCATTTCTCTAACACAATTTATTGTGTTTTTCCATTGAGACTGTCTTTTCCATAATTTGAAACAACATACTCTTCTACAATAAGATAATAGAATAAATATAAAAGACAATATAAGAAATGTACTTAAAATAACTTTATCACACATTTGTTATTTTTGGAATGATGTTTCTGAGAATTGAAAATTTTTCATTCATATCTTGCCTTTAGTGCCTTTCTTCAGCAGACTCTTCTAGAATCAGAGATTAGAGATAGAATAAAATATAACCAATGTACTTTTGGAATTATGACAACAATTAGTTATGGTAATAATACAAATTTACTTGTGGTAAATATTTGGGAGTTTGTATAACGGAGACAGATCCTGAACCGGTGTAACCAAAGAAATCTCTTGAACTGATGTAAATGATCTAACCTATGTTGTGTATATCCATGAAGCTTCGAGAGGCATTGTAATGTTGTAAGCCTAATTATAATCTCATAATAAGATATACCGGTACCTTACCCCATGGATGATTTCTTGACACATACTCAAAGTTTTACCACATAAATCTCTTGTGTTATTCGATGTGATGCTTTTGTCCATATTGTCACATTTATTGCATTTAATTAGTGTTTGGGGCTCTAAATACCAACATGTACTTAAAATAACTTAGTCATACCTTTGTTATTTTTGACAGAATGGTTCTCAAAACTGAAAACTTTTCATTCATATCCTCCCTTCTCTACCTTTTTGCAATTATGTGATTATTTCTTTGAGTATGTGTTCAATGGAATGATCTATTTATGACATTGCAATTCTTGGTATGTGTTTTCTTTTGGACAAAATTACATCTATGGCTACAAATACTTCATAAATTATGCTTGCCTGCATAAAGCCTAATGGAGCGCTAAACCTGATCCACTAATGTTGACATCTAGAAACTCATTATAAATATGAATCTAGTTGAAAATTCAAACAATTTTCAATGGGTTATCTATCGCATCATGGACTACTCAATTAAACCTATTGTTATAGGAACTACTCTCCCTTGATCCATCCATTACTGTTAACTCTGTTAGAGCACAAGTAATTTTCACAACACAATACAAGTAAGTTACAATACAATTTCATTTAGTCCCTCAGAAAACCTGGTGCACTCGACTCTAGTGAAGTTACATTACAATTTCATTTAATCCTTCAACAAATCTCTGGTGATGAGACACCACCCCTACGTATCCATGTGTACTCTCATTTATTCTTTTAACTTATGGTTTACCTCTCGTGAAGCCACGCATACAACCTATATTATATACACTCTAGGCTTGTATGTACCTACCAGGATTTTATAATATAGCTTGTATGTACCTATTAGTATTTTGGACGGGTACTCAAAGTAATTATATGTCAATTTCACAGGTTCAAAATTTTTATCTAGGTCAATAATGATGTGTAGATTTCATATCAATATGTCAAATACAGGTTTGCACACAAAATATTTGCTACATCAATAATGATGTGTAGATTTCATATCAATGTGTGAAATAAGGATTTACAGAATACATGCTACAATCTGTCAAATCCATATCGAAGCATATCAATGTGTGAAATAAGGATTTACAGAATACATACTACAATCTGTCAAATCCATATTAAAGTTTTGTTAAATCCTCTCCAATCAATACAGTAGAATTAAATGTTAATTAGGTTTTGGTTTTTAAATTTTACCATCACTTATTTAGGTTTTTAAATTTTACCATAGATTTTTTTAGCATGATAAGTTATGCTTAAAATCACTATTTAGTGATAAGGCATTCCATGTAAACAAAAATATTTGCAAACAAAATTTAAAACTTTACCATTGCTTAATTTAACATGACAAACTAACTGAAATTTACATTAGGTTATAATTTAGTGCACAGATTTATATAAATTTTAATATAAAAAAAAATCAACAAAAACTTTTTAACTAATAGTGGTTTACACTCAAGTTTGAAGTGCACTATGCTAATTTGTATAAGATTTATCTAAAACTTCCCACACCAAAAAGTCTTCAAAGTTTTGTTCAACTTTAATGAACTTTAATGAAAGGCTTGAATTCGGGTAAATTATAAGTTTAAGTGAAGTTTAATATATAAGTTTATATGAATTTTAATCTAAAACTTTTTTATTTTTTATTTAATGTTAAATTAATTTAAGTAAAACTTATTGTATAATATAAATATATATGAATTTTAAATTTAATTTTGTATATCTTAATATTTTAGAAATATATATACAATTTTATTTCTCATTTTTTTTTAAATAATTTTTTATTTTTATTTTATTGATAATATTTATTAAAATTGTTATTTTAGATTAATGAAATTGCTATTATTTTCTAATTTTGTCAAGTTAGAATTATTTTACTAAATCTCCAATTAAAATGTCTACTTTTCATTTTCCATTTTTATCTTCACTTGTCCTTCTCTACAACTTGCACACTTTTATGGCATACCTCGTTGTTGGAATCAGTGATAACAAATTTCCAAGTTTAGGATTCTAGATCCTATAAATCAGTGATTCGTTGAAACCAATGAGACAAAATTAGAGATGTGTTTTCAATAAACAATTCTTTTGTAACTGTGTATTCTTATATATTTTGCAAGCCTGTAGAGGCAGACAATGAGCGTGAGTGAGCTGTTGTAATTTTTCTTATTTGAATAATAATACAACTGATACCTCTTCTTGGTGGACGTAGCCCAACATTTAGGTGAACCACGTGAATTATTTGTGTTTCTTATCTGCGTGTTTATTGACTATCAAGTGATATTTGTGTTTCTACATTAACAAATACAACAATTGGTATCAAAGTTGAGTTGGAAACCGCTAAAAATGAGAAACGATAATAGGGTGTCGAGCAGTGTCGTCTTTTGCAAGGGAGCGTCGACTTTTACATCAGCGCTTGGCTACCATTGCGAAGGGAGTGTCGACGCTAGGCAACAGGTCTAGGGGGAGCGCTGATAAGAAATAGCATTGGGATCCTAGAGGGAGCACCAATCGTAAATCAACGCTCACCTTACCTACCAAAGGGAGCGTCGATCTAGGTAGTGGACTTATGAAAAAAAATTAATTTTACTTCGACGCTCGTCTATATACTCCAAAGGAGCGCCGACCTCCTTTATAAAACACTCGTATGATTATTCCTTTTGAAAAATTAAAGATATGGTTTTATATGAAAGTGATAAGGCTTTATTATATTTTGGAATTAAATATAATATGTAAAGGTGGAGGAGTGCTTTTTAATTAAAAAAAAATGTCAAGTCACGTGGGTCAATATGTTTTAAAGCTTTTAGGTTTTTTTTTCCTGGACTGAAAAAATTTAAGCTATAAAGTAAATTAAAAAGGCGAGGTTAGTAAAAAATGTTTTTATTAAATTGTTTTAACCTTGTAAAGTTTATATCATCATTCTTCCACATATTTTTTGAAAGGGCCTTGGTTATTATAAGCAGTGGTGTTTTTATGAATGTTTTTTATAAAGGCAAACATGTAGAGTGCTAAGTTCAAAATTGAGAAGTTTAATGGCAAGAACAATTTTGAGATCTAGAAGTTAAGATGCATGATCTGCTCGTGCAACAAGGCATGGTGAAGGTGTTTTGGGGAAAAGAAGAAACCCACAAACATAATAGATGATGACTGGGATGAAATGGATGCAAGAGAATTGAGTTCCATACGTCTCTGTTTGGTCGATGATGTCCTATTCAATATTGTCTCGGAGAAGACAACAGTCGGTTTATGGATGAAGCTGGAAAGCTTGTATATGATGAAATCCTTGAAAAGAATTATCTTCCTGAAAAGACAATTGTACATTTTGCACATGAAGGAAGGTACGAAAATAGAAAATCATTTAAATACTTTTAATACTCTTTTATTCAAGTTGACTAGAATGGGAGTGAAATTTGAATCTAAAGATAAGATGATTACACTATTATGTTCTTTGCTCGCATCATGGGATCACTTTGTTACCTCTATTAATTTCATTTCAACATAAAGTAATGAGTTTGATGATATTGTTGGAGCACTACTGTCTGAGGAAACAAGGAAAAAATCCAATCAAGAAACCTCTACATCCGAAGCAATGGTGATGAGAGGAATAATTAAATAAAGAGAACATGGTCAGAGAGATTTCTCTCGATCAAAGTCGAATGGAAAAAAGAGCAAGCTTAAGTGATGGTTTTTTGGAAAATCTGGACACCTGAAAAAGGACTGTTGGAAGTGACAACAAGCCTCGAAAGAAGACCCTCCAAAAGAGACAAAGGAAGCAAATGCAACCGAAACAGGTTCATCAATAGGTTCAGGTATGACTGATGAAGTTTTATCAATTATTATTGGTTCACGTCATGATCAACAGTGGTTATTATATTCTGGTGCTTCAAACCACATGTGTCTTCATAAGCACTAGTTTATTACTTATCAGTCTATATATGATGGAATTGTTTACATGGGCAATGATATCTCATGTAAAGTTGTGGGAATTGGTAGTATTCGAATTAAGATGTTTGATGGAAGTGTTAAAATATTAACTGATGTAAGACATGTACCTGAGCTTAGGAAGAACCTAATATCTTTGGGAGTCTTAGACACAGGAGGTTACAAGAGTATTGTTCAAGGTGAAGTTATGAAGGTCTACAAAGGAATCCCACTGGTTATGAAAGCAAAGAAGGTTGGTAACATGTTTCTGTTAGAAGGAAGAACTGATTCAGATCATGCGACAACGGTATCTGAGAATGACAGTGATTCTGTTTGATTGTGGCATCAACAGTTGGGCCATATGAGAGAACAAGGATTGAACGTATTATCTGATCGCAAATTGATTCCTAGTCTAAAGTATTTAAAGTTAGATTTCTGCAAGCATTGTGTTTATCGAAAATAGAATAGGCAAAAATTTAAAACCGGAAGACATGCCAGTGAAGGAATCCTTGACTATATCCATTCTGATCTTTGGGAGCTGTCCCCTACTATTTCATATGGAGGATCATCATATTTTGTAACTTTTATAGATGATTTCTCTAGGAAGGTCTGGATCTATATGTTGAAAAGAAAGGTTGATGTATTTAATGTTTTCAAGAAGTATAGAGCTTTAGTGGAAAAGAGAATTGGTAGATCCATTAAATGTTTAAGAACTGATAATTTTGGTGAATTTACGACAATGGAATTTGAAAAATATTGCAAAGAATTTGGGATCGATAGGAATAAAATGACTTCCTATACTCATCAACAAAACAGATTTGTTGAACGCATGAACAAGACTCTTCTAGAGAGAGCAAGGAGTATGCTGAGTAACGCCAACTTGCAGTAGGCATTGTGGGAAGAAGTAGTAACTACAACTTGTTATCTGGTGAATGGATCAACATCAACAACAATAGAGTGAAAGATTCCTGAAGAGGTATGGAAAGGTCATCCTTTTAATTATTCTAATCTTAATTTTTTTGGTTGTGAAGCCTATGCTCTAATTCCTAAACATCAACGTTCTAAATTAGATCCAAAATAAAAAAGTCTTATCTTTGTTGGATATGGTGATGGTATTAAGGGGTACAGGTTGTGGGATCTTGCTGCCCACAAGATCACCATTAAAAGAGATGTAATATTTGATGAATCATCTCTCATCAAATCAAATGTAGATGTTCAAATGAAACAGGGAGAAGCACCAAAGTATTAACAAATTCAATTTGAAACTAATGAAAGTGAACATGAACAAGTTTCAGAAGATGTTCATGAAGAGTCTCTTGCATCAAATGAAGACATGGTTGATGTTGACAGTCAACAGATTGTTAATGAGCCACAAACTTCCCTAAGGAGGTCTACACGGGTCATAAATCCTCCAAGAAGGTATAATGATTTTATTTCATCAGTTTATTGAAATACTAATGATGATGAACCTTTGTGCTATTAGGAAGCTTTTAAGGGTTATAACAATGATAAATGGAAAGAAGTGATGAAGGATGGAATGAAGGCATTAGAGAGGAATGCTACATGGGACCTGGTAGAACTTCCAAGAGACAGAAAAATTGTAGGTTGCAAGTGGGTCTACAAGTTGAAGAAGAGTGTTGATGATAAGGTGGAAAGGTACAAAGAAAGGTTAGTTATGAAAGGGTATTCTCCAAAAGAAGGTATTGACTTTCATGAGATTTTTTCACCAGTTGTTAAGTCTGCTTCAATTCAAATTTTGTTAGCATTAGTTGTGTCACTTGATTTGGAGTTGGAGCAGCTAGATGTTAAGACTGATTTATTACATGGATATTTGGATTTGTAAATTTACATGGAACAACCAGAATGGTTCGTTTAGAATCGCAACAATAAATTTGTTTGTAGGCTCAAGAAATCATTGTATGGTCTGAGGCAGTCACCTAGACAATGGTACAAGAAATTTGACTCTTTCATGGTGAGCCAGAATTATACAAGGAGTGAGTATGATCATTGTGTCTACTTTAAGAAATTGAATAATGGCATATTCATTATCTTAGTATTATATGTTGATGATATGATTTTAGCAAGAAAAAGAATAACTAAGATCAACAGGTTAAAGTCTCAGATGGCTAGGACGTTCAATATGAAAGATCTAGGCGCAGCAAGGCAGATTTTGGGCATGGAGATATTCAGAGACATGAGGAATGGTAATCTTTGGTTGTCACAACAAAATTATGTTGAGAAGATACTTTTGAGGTTTGGTATGAACGATGTGAAACTAGTTTCAGTCCCTTTGGCTTCCTATTTTAATCTTTCTCCAATTTTATGTCCTAGTACAAAAGAAGAAAAGGAATATATGTCTCGAATAGCATATGCTAATGCAGTAGGAAGTTTAGTGTATGTGATGGTTAGTACAAGGCCAAATATTTCACATGCAGTTGGGGTTGTCAGCAGGTATATGGAAAATCCAGGTAAAGAGCACTGAGCAACATTGAAGTGGGTGATTTTGTATCTTAGGGGCACAAGTGATTATTGTATCACCTATAACAGTGGTTGTGAATCAGTCTGTGGATATGTTGATTCTGATTTTGTAGGTGATTTGCACAAGAGAAGGTCAACTTCAGGGTATCTCTTTACTCTTGCAGGTGGAGCTATTAGTTGGATGTCAAAGATGCAAAACATTGTTTCTTTATCCACTACAGAAGAAGAATACGTAGTTGCTTCACATGCTTGCAAAGAGGGAATTTGGTTGAAAGGTTTTTTTAGTGAGTTTGGAAGGATGAAGGACAAAGTAAAGTTACTTTGTGATAGTCAAAGTGTTATTCACTTGGCTAAGAATCCAGCCTACCATAGTAAAACAAAACAAATACCTATCAAGTACCATTTTGTAAGACACGCCATCGATGAACGTGGAGTCTCTCTTGTGAAAGTTCATACAAAAGAGAACTGCGTAGACATGTTCACAAAACCAATATTGTTAGAGAAGCTACATTAGTGCTTGGCTTCTCTTGGCTTGCAGAAAAGGTGATGAACAAAAGAAGGAGAAAGGTATCAGGTTAATTGTTGTCAAGGTGGAGATTTTTGGAAACAGTGACAACAAATTTCCAAGTTTAGGATTCTAGATCCTATAAATCAGTGATTGGTTGAAACCAATGAGACAAAATTAGAGATGCTTTTTCAATAATTAGTTCTTTTGTAACTGTGTGTTCTTATATATTTTGTAAGCGCGTAGAGGCAGACAATGAGCATGTAATGTTTCCCATAAATCTCAACTTAAAAAAATAAATTAATTGTTATTATTTACCATTGTGTAATGCTTTTATAAAGGTCTAGTTGTTTATTATCTCACCCTTATCTTCGAAAGGGGCTTGGACTTAATGTTGTCAGAAAATAGTTCACATACCTGCATAAAATAATACTATGGTTGCGTACCATAATCACATTCCGAAGAGTATCACTAAACCTTTGTTTAGCATGATTACGGGATTTATACAAGTCTGTTTACTTACACAGAAATTTAGTGGCTACTTCATGATCTCTTCAGGTCCGATTCTTATTACGAATGGTTAATAACTATCTCTTTTCTTCCTGTGGTGTAAATTCCAATGATTTGGTGTTAGTTCGTGGTATCTTTACACATGCGTAATTGTGGTGGTATACGTATAGAACTGGAATTAGGTAGTTAGGGTTTTTGTTAAGTGAAGCAATGTTCTTCTCAAATTGGGGTGAAGTTGAAGTGACTAGTTTTCGGATGTAACTTTCTAGTCCGTCCCATAATGTCTCAACCAACTGTTGTCCTCATTCATTAATTTGTGATGGAAAATTATAGGGGAAGAGTTGTGTATTAAATAGAGTTATGATTGTTGCATTAAAATCTCTCTGCAACACCTTCCCTCGACCTCCTATTCAACTTGCGTGCCCATCCGTTCCTTGCCACCTTGTCCTAAGCACATTGTTACAGTACTCTTCCCTGTTCCTCTCATTTAACTGGGACAATTACTCGCATGGCTAGTCATTCAACATGTCTTGGGTTGTAAGAATGGTGGTAAACCCCCATTGCCAAGGTTTATTGATGTTGCCTTTGGTGTTAGACTCAGTCACCGATGGAAATACTTTCTCTTTGAAGGAGGGAGTTGTCTATATGCCTTGCTCTTCACCTGGTAAGTTTTTCTTTGATTCCGGTTATATGCTTGTAAAGTATGAATGATTAAATACTACTGGTTAAAGGATTTAATGGAGTTTTTTCCTTTGACGGTCTTTGTTGTTTTGGGAGATTCCCACCTAAGATGTTTCAAGCTTGGTAAAGTTTTCCCTCTGTTACTTGTTTGGACTAGATTGGGTACACTCCCCTGTGGAAATTTATGCTATTGTTCTCCAACTTCCACTAATCACTTGCTAGTCACCAGGTCTATTTATTAGCTTGTAATAAGTTGGAGGTATTATAGATGACGAAGTCTCGGCCCATTCTTCTTACATTCGTTAGTGGTAAAAGTTTCATTCTGGGTTTTTGTCATTTGGAAGGGTAAAAAATCCAGACGTATCCATCTCCATGCCCAGGTCTTACTTAGGAAATCCCATTTGTGGAACACAGTTTTTCTTTCGAAAACCCCTTCACTCTGTTACATATTCTATGTCTGTTATTCCGCTTCTAGGCTCTGTGTGTGATGAAAATAAAATATAAGATTTTAAAATTGACAGTATACGTTTTTCCATCCAGTAATTTGATTCTGTCTGTGGACACAATTTTCCAAAAAGAAATAGTTCTATTTTAGTGTTTTCTTTCGCCAAAAGATCTTCGAATAGTAACCTTCTCTGTAACACTAATATTTGCATCTAGTTCCATACTACTTTTAAGACCTGGTTGTGTAAGTCTCTGAATTAATTTATGAATGGTGTTTCTTCGGGAGTAAGATTTGGATTACTATCTAATGGTGGGGCCCTGTTGTATGCAAGGGTACCCATCAGGATTCTATCATTCCAACTTCCCCTTTCGAGTCACTAGGCGGAGCTTCAACTATGTTGCGAAAGGAAAAGTGACTACAACCCTCGAGTTAAGTACAGACTCTTGAATATATCTGTGGCGACTTTTATTTCTCTTTCCTCTGTTATGGACTCTATTGTACATTTTCTCAAGGATCTTCTTGATTATAACTTTTATGCGGATATTAACTTTAATACCTACGTTTTTCTTTCAGGGTCCCTTCCTCTCTGAGATTTCTAGTTTTTTGAGGCTTCAGATCCCATAAAAGGTATTTGGTTTCCAAGCTAAGGCTTCGTTGAGGTCAGGCAACAAAAGAGTCTGCCTTAGGGTTTCATCTTCTAAATCTTCAAAGTTGGGTGAATGATTTAATCTTTGTAACTGGTTTGTCCGAAATAAAGGAAAAGAACTTCCATATGTTTTTTCAACCCTGTTCTGGATACTACCTATCAAGGATGGGTATAGATTTTACTTTCATTTTGATTTTGGAACTTTAGACAGATAAGCATATATGATTCCAAGGGGATTTCTCTTACTTGTATAGCACCAATATTAAGGCGAAATGTTTGACCATATATAAAATTACTTTGGTTATTATTAAATTTCTAGTCTGATATTTACCATTCAGACTAAGTAAGAGTCACTTTGAATTTCCATGTGATCTCTATAAGAATGGCCCGATAGTATGAGTCACTATATATTCTTAGAGAAGTAGATATGTTAGCTACAGTCGTTATTTATTAATCAGGTTCCAGATTTACTAGGTTTCAAATTCGCCCAAACTGTATGCATCTGATGTTTTCACTTGTATAATGATACTGTATACTATGAATTTTGAGCCATCCATCCTAATGAATTTCTGAATGAACAGATGCAATCATAAATTCATCACTACTGACAATCAACTGTTGATATTCCATAAACTCTTTATTAGATTAGTTTTCCTTCCCAAGTTGGTTTCTTTTAAATCTGTACTGTCTAGAAGAAAGTAATAACCCTACAATTCTTTCTAATTTTATATTCTGTTTACACGGATTGACTTTTCGCTACAGGAGTTTAAACAGTCAAAGTCATATGACTCATGATGATAGGAGGTTTCGGGATTTGAAATTTCGGAAAGCATGAAGAATTTATTACTTCGCTCAGATTAGATCTATTCTTGGTATGAATAAAACACTGCAGGTTTGTAATATCGTTTACTATTCAGATTGGCTCTACTCCACTATAGATAAATTTGTAAAATAATCTGTTGGTCCTATTATATTACAATAGAGATCCTATAGAATCCATACCCATACATTCGATAGTAAACTATGTTGTTCCTACACCAACTTGTATAATGTGATGGAAACGAAAAGGGTATAGACTTCAATCGAATCAAATTATTCCCAACTCTCGTACAACTTTTAGTCGAAAACACTTTATTCAGGAATTTATTATAACTATTATGTTAGAAGTTTGACTGCACACATTCTTATGATCAAATAGTTTTATTCCCATTCAGGTTATAGGACATAATACAAGTGTCATTGATTTCGCTACTTCTGTAGTTAATTCATTCTACAGAAATATAAATAATTTGAATTCGATACAACAAGATACATTTCAACCAATATACAGTTACTCATACAAGCGTTAATGATTTCATTACTTCTGTAACTAATTCATTTCATAGATACAGAAATACTTGAATTTAGATACAGTGAATATTTTACATCAACTATACAATCATTAAAATAGATAATGGGAACCATTTCAATTCAGATTTAACATGTACAATGCATCAGATATAAAATAATTCAGATAGATAAGGATTAGAGTATCATATCTGAACTAGACTCATGAGAAGACAACAGAACAACCACGTTCCTCCCAACCGTAGAACCGAGCAGCCGAGATCACTTGCACGGTTCACCCCCTAGCCTGACCATGAGTCCATGAGGGCAAACTTGGAAGTTCCTCTTCAACAATGTCCTTCAATTATGTAGATCCCTCTTGCCTCACACTCATTCAATGTTCATAATAGCAAGGAAAAAAAATCAATAGTCTCTTTCCTAGCATATTTGGCAGCGTCATACCTCCTCACATATGCTTATTTATCAATTTTCCTAGGTCTTTTTCCCTCCTTTGGGAATTTTCCTAGCTTTCTAAATCCCTGATTTTTAGGGCTGCCAATGGCCAAATCACTGATTTGCCACTTGTAAAAATCAGCCTAGAGGTAGTTCCAACATGTTCCCCCTCTCATGGAGTCATGGTTAGCTAAATTTAACATGGTTGTCCCCTTTGTCCCCTGCAATCAATATTAAATATTCTATTTTCATACAAGTGTCATAGTGAAATAGTTAGTGGCGACAAATCATTTATTACAATTATAAAATTCAAAATTCGGAATTGCCATAAATGGCAAAAATTTTCCAATTTTGAATTTACTAAAAATGGAATAAATTTCTAGCAAATTTAAATTCTAAAAATATTTTTATTTTTGGGGATGTCACATCCTTTCCACGTTCAGTAAAACATTGTCCTCAATGTTCGTTCCTTTCCTGGAACATGATTGGATGAGATTTCTGCAAATCTCCTTCGAACTCCCAAGTCGCCTCCTCAGGACTAAAGTGCTTCCATTGCACCTTTACCTGAGCGAGGGCTCTGTTCCGAAATGTTATTTCTCTCCGGTCTAGAATGTGCAAGAGTTCCACCTGGAACTTGCCTTCGGGTTCCACCTGCACCAAGTTCCAATCAATCATATGAGTAGGGTCATGAATATACTTTTTCAACAAAGAAACATGAAATACATTATGATTTGTTAGATTAGCTGGAAGTGCAAGTTGGTATGCTACGGGTCCAACTCGAGCTAGTATCCCGAAGGGCCCACAAAACCTGGGTGCCAGCTTGGCACAATTCCCTAACTTCAATGATCTTTTTCGAGCTTTGACTTTCAAATAAACATGGTCTCCTGCTTGAAATTCGAAGTGCCTTCTTTTATGATCTACATAACTCTTATGTCTATCCTGTGCTTCTTTCAAGTTCTGCTGTACCTTTCTTACCATGTTCTCCATTTCTTGGAGCATTTCTGGTCCGATCATCAGTCCGTCAGCCGGGTTATCCTAGCTAATTGGAGTCATACACTTTCTATCGTACAATATTTTGAAAGGGCTCAACTTAGCCGAAGTTTGGTACCCATTGTTATATGCAAATTCTACGAAGTGAAAGTAGTCTTCCCACTTGTTCGGTTTTGTTCTTACATACATGGAGAGCATATCTTCCACGATCTAGTTTTTCCTTGTGGTCTGTCCATCCATTTGTGGATGATAACTTGTACTGAATTTCAAGTTAGTATTTAGCCTTGCAAACAATTCCTTCCAAAAAGTGGATGTGAATTTTACGCCTCTGTCTGAAATCACCATTTTAGGAATACCATGCAGTCTAAAAATTTCTTTCATGAATATGTCAGCAATGTTTATAGCTTTAAAAGTAGACTTTATAGGAATAAAGTGTGCAGACTTACAGAGTTTATCGATTACAACCATGATAGAATCATTCTATCTCTGAGTTTTAGGCAAACCTGTTATAAAGTCCAGCGATATGGTCTCCCATTTCCATTCTGGTACTGGTAATGGTTGTAATAGGTCGGTTGGATGTTGATGCTCGGCCTTAACCTGTTGACAATCTTGGCACCTAGCCAAGTACTCTGTTGTTTCCCCCTTCATATTAGGCCAGTAAAATAGTTTTCTAAGTGTTGTTATTGTTTTTTGGTAACCTGGATGGCCACAATATGGTTTCTTATGCAGTTCGTCTAGAACTATTAATTTTAACTCTACTGAATCTGGTATGTAAAGTCTGTTTTTAAATCGTAATAGTCCTTTCTTATCGATACTTAGATCTGATTTATCTGAGTTTGCGGTACTATCCTGTAATTTTACCATCATTTTAGTGTAATTTTTGTCGTTAATACCTGTCGTCCTTATCCTTTGTTCCAAGTCACTTTCTTCCCTGATGATATTCATTTCAAATAACCCATGGACTCTTCTGCTTAACGCATCTGCTACTTTATTTTCCTTACGCTTAATGTGTCTGACCTTGAAGTCGAATTCGCTCAAGAAGGCTAGCCACCTTGCTTGTCTTGCATTAAGATCTGGTTGGTTAAATAGATATTTCACCCCACTATTATCCGTTAATAGTAGGAATTTTATGCCCATTATGTAGTGTCGACACATTTTTAAGGCGTGTATTACCACTACCAATTCTAAGTCATGAGTGACATAATTTCTCTCATGTTCTTTTAATTTCTGAGACTCATAACAAATAACGTGTCCTTCCTGAGTTAGGACACCACCTAGTCCCTCTTTACTTGCATCAACACATACGGTGAAATCTTTATCTGGGTCTGCTTAATATGGGTGCAGTTGTCAATAATTCCTTCAGTTTGTTAAAACTGTCTTGGCACTTCTCTGACCAGTTGAACTTGGTCCCTTTCTTTTGTAATGACGTGATAGGGTAGGCTATCTTGGAAAAAACCTTCCATGAATCTGTGGTAATATCCGATAATTCCCATGAATGACCATATATCCGCTACATCCTTAGGTACTGGCCATTCCATAATGGCTTTTATCTTCTCCGGGTCTACAACAATGCCTTCTGCTAAAATTACATGTCCTAGATATTGTATTTCCTTTTGATAAAAGTCACACTTGTCAAATTTGGAGTACAACTTGGGTTTCCTCAATGCTTGCAGAACTATTCTTAGGTGTTCCTCATGTTCTTCCTCTGTTTTAGAATAGACCAGAATATCGTCGATAAATACTACCAGAAACTTGTCCAAGTACCCACTGAAAATACTGTTCATCAGGCACATAAATGTGGTTGGTACATTAGTGAGTCTGAAAGGTATGACTACGAATTCATAGTGTCCATATCTTGTTCGAAAAGTTGTTTTGTTTATGTCCTCATCTTTTATCTGAACTTGATGATAACCGGATCGTAAATCCAACTTTGAAAAGATCTCGGTCCCACCTACTTGATCGAACAGATCATTTATCCTTGGTAGGGGGTATTTATTCTTAATAGTCATTTTGTTTAGTTGTCTATAATCAATACATAGTCTTAGAGTAATGTCTTTCTTTTTCACAAACAGGACTGGTGCCCCCCAAGGTGAGACACTTGGTCTGATATACTCTTTGTCCAACAATTCTTGTAATTGTATTTTTAATTCTGTCAGTTCTAGTAGACTCATTTGGTAAGGCGCTTTTGAGATAGGGGTTGAACCGGGTAGTAGGTCTATGGAGAAGTCTATTTCCCTTCTAGGAGGTAATTCTGGTATTTCATCCACAAACATGTCCCTGAATTCACGTAGGACAATAAATTCTTCTAGCTTTGGATTATCTTCTTTTTCTAATATATTCGTCACTTGGATGGCATAAACTTGACATCCTTTCCTCATACATTTCTTTAGTTGCATCGCTGAAACTTGTCTGACTGATACCGGTTTTGGTACACCTTGGGTAGTTCTGGTAGTGCCTGAATCATCTTTATAGATAAGTATATTTGTATAACAATCTAATATTTCTTTGTGTTGTTCCAACCAATCCATCCCAATAATCATATTGTAAGATCCTAGTGGTAGGATGTTAATATTGGTCCTTATAATTTGACCATCTAAGATGAACTCAAAATCAGAAATAAAGTCAACTACTTCCCTTTTAGTACCTGTCGCTAGTTGTGCAAGCCATGATTTTGTGTGCTTCAGTCTCTTAATTTTATTTGACTCTACTACATTTGGAGTAATATAACTTAATGTTGCTCCAGGGTCAATTAAAATAGAAATTCGACTGTCGTGGATTTTACCTTCGATTTCTACCACCGAGGACTGGTAGTCAGCTTCTCGACCATCAATGGCTACATTTATCCAATTTAGGCTCCTGCCCACATCTCCCACTATCGAGGCTTCTTGCATATTATAAACAACAGTTCTATTTGTTGAAAGCAAACATGGACAATTCCTCCTTATATGAGGTTCTGCACATTACCAACACTTTAGTGGCTCGCGAGAGTTGTCCCCAAACTTCTTCGTTCCCAGGTTTACCGGTTTACCACTGCTCTGTGTGTTCGAATGATTGAAGTGAGAATCTTTTCTCGGAAATTTTTTTATTGCATTCCGATAAGGAGCTGGGTGGTATCCCTTCTTCCGTTGGTTCATTCGATCTTGCTTCTTATCCTTCCAGGCTTTGGGAAACTCTACCCACTGTTTATACTGATCATAGCACATTCGTGCTTTCCTAAATACCTCACTCAAGGATTTGGGGTTGTCAAACTCAATCCTGTCCCTGTAGGACTGTGGTAAGCAGCTTAAGAATCGTTGGATTTTTACCTTATCCTCCCGGATGTATGGTATGAACCTTAGTAGTTCTAGAAATTTATTTATAAGTTCCTCCATCGTCATCTACCCGAGTCATAACTCGTAAAATTCTTTCGTATTCCTTTCATAATAATTTTTAGAAAGGTATTATTTCTTGAAATACTTCTTAAAGTCAGACCATTCCAAATTTTTCTCCTTTAGGCCCTTGGCCAGTTTCAGGTCTTTCCACCAAATACTGGCCTTCCCTTTCAGATTGTAGATGGCCATCTTGATTTTCATGTTGTTGGAATAGTTGTAGATCTGAAAGAATTTTTTGATGTCCAACAACCATGCCTCTGCTTCTTCTCCTGTCCTGTATTCTCCATCAAAGGTGGTTGGCTTAATATTTTTAAATTCTCCTTCAAGGTGGTCTACTTGTTTTCTTTTTCTGTCCATTTTAGTTCTATCTTCAGCTGGAGGTGTTCCTTCAGACGAACTATCTCCTTTTTTTGTTTCTGGTCCTGATTTTTTGGAGGCTCTCTTGCTGACTTCTTCGTCGTTATTATTGTCCTTTGGGTTGTTCTTGGTCACTATACTACCAACAATACTTCATTTATTTCTTGTTGTTCCTGCTGTGCCTTTTTCAATTTTTCATTGTCGGCTTTAAAAATCTGTAGTTCAACAATAAGATTCCTCATTGTTTCCAACACTTCTGTGGGTGAGCTTCCGTCACTATTCTACCTTGTATCTCCAGGAGGTCTTTGCTGCAGATTTTCTCCCATCCTATTTTTTGCATCGTCCTGAGATGCCATAATTAACTCAAAACAGAAAGAGCTTTTTGTTTGTAACCAAAATATTTATTAGTTTTATATAAAACATAATGTATACTAAGCAACTAAAGTGGCCCTATTCAGGCCCAATGTTGTAACTTTTGCTCTGATACCATATGTAATGTTTCCCATAAATCTCAACTTATTTTTTTTTTAAGTGTTATTATTTACCATTGTGTAATGCTTTTATAAAGGTCTAGTTGTTTACTATCTCACCCTTATCTTCGGAAGGGGCTTGGACTTAATGTTGTCGGAAAATAGTTCACATACCTGCATAAAATAATACTATGGTTGCATACCATAATCGCATTTCGAAGAGTATCACTAAACCTTTGTTTAGCATGATTATGGGATTTATATAAGTCTGTTTACTTACACAGAACTTTAGTGGCTACCTCGTGATCTCTTCAGGTCCAATTCTTATTAAGAATGGTTGATAACTATCTCTTTTCTTCCTGTGGTGTAAAGTTTGGGGTATCTTTACACATGCGTAATCGTGGTGATATACACATGGAACTGGCATTAGGTAGTTAGGGTTTTTGTTAAGTGAAGCACATTTCTTCTCAAACTGGGCTGCAGTTGAAGTGAATAGTTTTCAGATGTAACTTTCTAGTCTGTCCCATAACATCTCAATCGGCTGTCATCCTCATTCATTAATTTGTGATGGGAATTTACAGGGGTAGAGTTGTGTATTAAATGGAGTTATGATTATTGCATTAAAATCTCTCTGCAACACCTTCCCTCGACCTCCTATTCAACTTGCATGCCCATCCATTCCTTTCCACCTTGTCCTAAGCACATGGTTACGATACTCTTCCATGTTCCTCTCATTTAATCGGGACAATTACTTGCATGGCTAGTCATTCAATATCTCTTGGGTTGTAAGAATGGTGGTAAACCCCTATTGCCAAGGTTTATTGTTGCCACCTCTGGTATTCGACTCAGTCACCAATGGAAATACTTTCTCTTCGAGGGAGGGAGTCGTCTATATGCCCCGCTCTTCACCTGGTAAGTTTCTCTTTGAATCCAGTTCTATGCTTGTAAAGTATGATTGATTAAATACTATTGGTTAAAGGATTTAATGGAGTTCTTTCCTTTGACGATCTTTGTTGTTTTGGGATATTCCCACCTAAGATGTTTCAAGCTTGGTAAAGTTTTCCCTCTGTTACTCATTTGGACTAGATTGGGTATGCTCCCCTATGGAAATTTATGCTACTGTTCTCCAACTTCCACTAATCACTTGCTAGTCACCAGGTTTGTTTATTAGCTTGTAACAAGTTGGAGGTATTACAGATGACAAAGTCTCGACCCGTTCTTCTTACATTTGTTAGTGGTAAAAGTTTCATTCGGGGTTTTTGTCATTTGGAACAGTAAAAACTCCAGATGTATCTATCTCCATGCCCAGGTCTTACTTAGGAAAGCCCATTTGTGGAACACAATTTTTCCTTCAAAAACCCCTTCACTCTGTTACATATTCTATGTTTGTCGTTCCGCTTCTAGGCTCTGTGTGTGATGAAAATAAAATCTAAGCTTCTAAAATTGACAATATATGTTTTTCCTTCCAGTAATTTGATTCTCTCTCTTGACACAATTTTCCAGAAAGAAATAGTTTTGTTTTAGTGTTTTCTTTCGCCAAAACATCTTCGAACAGTAATCTTCTCTGTAACAGTAAGATTTGCACGTAGTTCCATACTGCTTTTAAGACCTGGTTGTGTAATTCTCTGAATTAATTTATGAAGGCCATTTCTTCTGGAGTAAGATTTGGATTACTATCTAATGGTGGGGCCCTGTTGTATGCAAGGGTACCCGTCAGGATTCTATCATTCCAACTCCCCCTTTCGAGCCACCAGGCGGAGCTTCAACTATGTCGCGAAAGGAAAGGCGACTCCAACCCTCGAGTTAAGTACAGACTCTTGAATATATCTGTGGAAACTTTTCTTTCTCTTTCCTCTATTATGGACTCTGTTGTACGTTTTCTCAAGGATCTTCTTGATTATAACTTTTATGTGGATATTAACTTTAATCCCTACATTTTTCTTGCAAGGTCCCTTCCTCTCCAAGATTTCCAGTTTTTCGAGGCTTCGGATCGCATAAACGGTATTCAGTTTCCAAGCTAAGGCTTCGTTGAGGTCAGGCAACACCAGAGTCTGTCTTAGATTTTCATCTTCCGAATCTTCAAAGTCAAGCGAATGATTTAATCTTTGTAGCTTGTTTGTCTGAAATAAAGGAAAAGAACTTACATATGTTTTTCCAACCCTACTCCGGATGCTACCTATCGTGGCTGGGTATAGATTTTACTGTCATTTTGATTTTGGAACTTTAGACAGATAAACATATGTGATTCCATGGGTATTTATCTTACTTGTATAGCACCAATATTAATATTACTTTGGTTTGGCGAAATGTTCGACCATATATAAAATTACTTTGGTTATTATTAAAGTTCTAGTCCGATATTTACCATTTAGACTAAGTAAGAGTCACTTTGAATTTCCGTGTGATCTCTATAAGAATGGACCGATACTATGAGTCACTATATATTCTTAGAGCAGTATATATGTTAGCTACAGTCGTTATTTATTAATCGGTTCCATATTTACTAGGTTTCAAATTCGCCCAAACTGTACGCATCTGATGTTTTCACTTGTATAATGATACTGTATACTACGAATTCTGAGCCATCCATCCTAATGAATTTCTGAATGAACAAATGCAATTATAAATTCATCACTGTCGACAATCAACTTTTGATATTACATAAACTCTTTATTCGATTAGTTGTCCTTCCCGAGTTGGTTTCTTTTAAATATGTACCATTTAGAAGAAAGTAATAATCCTAAAATTATTTCTAATTTTCTATTTTGTTTACACAGGTTCACTTTTCGCTACAAGAATTTAAACAGTCAAAGTCGTATGACTCATTATAATATGAGGTTCCAGGATTTGAAATTTCGTAAAGCATGAAGAATTTATTACTTCGCTCAGATTAGATCTGTTCTTGGTATGAATAAAACACTGTAGGTTTGTAATATCGTTTACTTTTCAGATTGGCTCTACTCCACTATAGATAAATTCGTAAAATAATCTATTGGTCCTATTATTACAATAGAGATCCTACAGAATCCATACCCATAAATTATGTAGTAAACTAGGTTGTTCCTATAGAAGCTTGTATAATGTGATGGAAACGAAAAGGGTATAGACTTCAATCGAATCAAATTATTCCTAATTCTCATACATCTTTTAGTCGAAAAGACTTTATTCAGGAATTTATTATAACTACTCTATCAGAAGTTTGACTACACACATTCGTATGATCAAACAGTTTTATTCCCATTTAGGTTATAGGACATAATACAGGTGTCACTGATTTCGCTACTTCTGTAGTTAATTCATTCTACAGAAATATAAATAATTTGAATTTGATACAGCAAGATACATTTCAGCCAATATACAATTACTCATATAAGTGTTAATGATTTCGTTACTTCTGTAACTGATTCATGAATTTCGTTACTTCTGTAACTGATTCATGAATTTCACAGATACATAAATACTTGAATTTAGATACAGTGAATATTTTTCATCAACTATACGATCATTAAAACAGATAATGGGAACCATTTCGATTTAGGTTTAACATGTACAGTGCATCAGATATAAAATCATTCAGATAGATAAGGGTTAGAGTAGAATATCTGAACTAGACTCATGGGAAGACAAGGGAACAACCACATTCTTCCCAACTGTAGAACCGAGCAACCAAGATCACTTGCATGGTTCACCCCCTAGCCTAACCATGAGTCCATGAGGGAAAACTTGGAAGTTCCTCTTCACCAATGTCCTTCAATTCTGTAGATCCCTCTTGCCTCACACTCATTCAATGTTCATAACTGCAAGGAAAATAAATCAATAGTCTCTTTCCCAGCATACTTGGCAGTGTCCTGCCTCCTCACATATGCTTATTTATCAATTTGCCAAGGTCTTTTTTCCTCCTTTGGTAATTTTCACAACTTTCTAAATCCCTAATTTCGAAGGGCTGCCAATGGCCAAATCACTGATTTTCCACTTGTAAAAATCATCCTAGAGGTAGGTCCAACATGTTCCCCCTCTCATGGAGTCATGGTCAGCTAAATTTAACATGGTTGTCCCCTTTGTCCCCTGCAATCAATATAAAATATTATGTTTTCATACAAGTGTCATAGTCAAATAGTTAGTTGGGATAAATCAAATCTCTGCCCAACAGTCATAATCAGTTAATACAATTATAAAATTCGGAATTGCCATAAATGGAAAAAAAATCCCAATTTCGAATTTACTAAAAACAGAATAAATTTCCAGCAAATTTAAATTCTAAAAATATTTTTATTTTTGGGAATGTCATAGAGCGTGAGTGAGCTACTATAATATCCATGATCTGAATAATAAGACAATTGATACCTCTTCTTGGTGGACGTAGCCCAATGTTTGGGTGAACCACGTGAAATATCTATGTTTCTTATCTACGTGTTTATTGATTATCATGTGATATTTGTGTTTCTGCATTAATGAATACAACACTCGTGAATGGAATCATCCCAAATGGATGAGGTGGGATAGAAAAATAGAGAGGCGAAATACTAAACAAACAAACATGAGAGAAGAAAAAGTTTAAAAAGGATGCACTGGCTGAATATCCCACAATCGGCCTTGAAGCTAAGAAAATTACAAATTATAGTTGTAATTTTTATAGATTTTAAAATTATAGTTATAATTTTTTGTTCATAATTTACATAGGTGATCTCATTGTCCACCACTTAGATTTATTTTAATTCGAGATTTCATAATCTACTAAGTTCTAGGAATCTATTTCTTATTGAGTTATGTTTATAACTAAGACTTTGAAATTCCTTTATAGGATATTAAATTAGGATCGATTATTAGAGCGGCCATGCTAAAGCGTAATTACATATATAAATAATTACCAGCAACACCCTAGAAAATGTACTTTCTTTCCTTTTCTTTCATATATTTCAAGCCAAGTAGCTAGTATTTATACTGTGCATTTTATTTAGGATCTGTTTTTGAATTTTATAAAACTATTACATTAAAATATTAGAACTTTGTTGTTAATTTCACTTGTTATATATTGAATTTATGAAGTAGTTTTTGTATTGATATCGGCCTACATTCATTTAACTCCAAATCTATCAAGCTTAGAGAGGGATCAAATCTCTTAAAATGCAAACCTTTAACTTGAGGAAAGGTTAAACGTCCTCATGTTTTGCACTCCAAAAAAAGTTTGATCCCTCTGACTCTCGATAGATCCAGTGTTAAGTAGATCTAAGCTAGTATGTGTGTGTAAAGTCCAACATAAACTTTTAGTATTTTATTTTGTTATCATTTTTTTTATTTTTTTATTATTATTTCAATGAGTGAAATTACATGAACAACTCCACAATACTACGTTGTAGAACTCATATGGATGAAATTAATTGATTTAGTTGATTTTTTATTTATAAATATAAAATATTTTTGTTAAGATTGTTATAATATTGTCTATTTTATTGTAATTTTTTATAGAGCCCTGTAGCTACAGTTTGGCACCTTTGGGAAATCAATTCCAAGCAATTCTCTCACCCAGAGATAAATTTCTCATGGGCCTCACAACCCGCTTCTTCAGTCCATATCCCAAGTTAACCAGGTACTTATACATGTATGGGTACGAATATGAGTATGGGTACAAGTACAGTGATGGTAATAGAAAGGTGTGGAGGACGGATGAATGACTGAGTGAATGATCATGGAATCCCTGGGAAAATGAACTAAGTCCAAACTATATGTATGCATGTCCCCAACTTGACACTTTTCATGTTGGGAGCTACTTTGGCCCACTTGTCCCCAACCTTAGAACTTAAAAAAAAAAATTATCCATACTTTATACTTTAAAGAATATTAATATAATAATTTCTTTTGGCTTAATCTCCCTAGATTAACCCTTTTTATTAACTTTTAACCCCCCCCCCCTTTACCTAACTCATGGATTTTAGTCCCCCATACTCTTTTATCGTGGTCAGTCTACACGTAACAATGTATTTTATATTATTGATAATACATATACAAAAATAGGCTCACTGGCCTTTAGCATCTAGTCTCTCCAGCCTAATTCAAAACATAATCCTCCTAGCTTATAATAACTAGCTCACCAACCTATAAAACAAAACATATACACAAAGGCTCCCTGGCCTCAAAATCATGTGCACTTAAGTTTGTTACGCATGGTATCCTGGAATGTGCACACTTCATCAATTTAGTGCGCAGTACATGTGCGCACTATACATGAAAGGTGCATACAAATATGATATCAAACAACTCAGGAATGTGACATCCCCAAAAATAAAGTATTTTTGAAATTTAAAATTTGTTGGAAAATTATTCTGTTTTTAGTAAATTCGAATTTGGAAAATTTTTGCCATTTATGGCAATTCTGAATTTCGAATTTGATAAATTGTAATTAATTATTATGACTGCTGGGCATAGATTTGATTTGACCCAACTAACTATTTGACTATGACACTTGTATGAAAACAAAATATTTTATATTTATTGTAGGAGGACAAATGGAACAACCATGTTAAAATCAACTGACCATGACTCCATGAGTGAGGAACATGTTGGAACCACCTCTGGGTTGATTTCTACAAGTGGAAAATCAGAGATTTGACCATTGGTAGCCCCTAAAAGTCATGGATTTAGAAAGCTACGGAAATTCCCAAGGGAGGGAAAGAAATACCTAGGCAAAAACATTGTTGAGTAAATAACATATGTGAGAGGCAGGATGCTACCGAGTATGCTAGGGAAAATAGAAGCTATTTCTTGTTGTTATGAACACTACTTCTTGAGTGTGAGGCAAGGAGCACAGTGTTGAAGTTGAACGACATTTCTGGGAAGGAGTTCCGAGTTAGCCCTCATGGATTCATGGTTAGGCTAAGGGGTGAATCGGGAAAGTAGTTTGGCTGCCCTATTCTACAGTTGGGAGGAACATGGTTTTTCCTTTGTGTTCCCACAAATTGATTCAGATATGTTATTCTACCTTTATCTAGTTAAATGTTATGATACACATAAATCTGCAATTTCTTTACTTCTATCAATGAACATATGGTCGAATGTTGTTGTGATGAAAGATTGACCAAATACTTCCTAATCTTTAGTTAGGAATGGATTTGTTCTGTGGGACGTGGTACTGAGTAAATACTAAGTTCATTGGATGTATTGACTAGAAATGCTATCTCTGTAGAGGTTACTACTCTCGTAATAGGATAAACTATAGGCTACATCTCACTTTTAATTAATTATGTTGAGTAAATTAATGTTTGCATGATGTGATTGAAGTCAAGTATACCTATATCTATGAATGATTATGTTTCCTGTAGGTAATTATAGTATACAAATGATTCTCCACTAATGTACATGCAAGTTCATATTCAAAATAAATACATCATGTATGACGAGAATTTTCATGATATGTGTATAGAACATTTACAGGTATATTGCATACAGATATACATTCATATATTTGGAGATCTGTACAAGAGATACATTAAAGATAAAGAGAATTGTCTACAACAGAGTCAGGGAATAATATATATATACATACACGTATGAAAATAATTCTGCAAATTGCAAGATCCCATTTCAGGAAAAACTGCAGTACACACACACACACACACATATATAAAGTATTAATGGTAAATTGGAAGGCGATTAGGTCTAGTTTGGCTATACTTTAAATTCTGGAATTAATTTTGAACAAATCTAAAACTGTCAAACACTTACAAAGATCTATAATTAAATGCTAGAGGTACAAGGGTCGATGAATCCAAAGACTATTCTGGAACCTAGAACTTGATTTACAGATATTTGGTAATTCTACAAACCATAGAAATAAAGGAGTATAACTCGTCCTAGAAATTAAATATCAGACTAATAGCAATAATTTCATACATAAATGTTTTAGTAAACTTGACTGTCAAACACATTTTTGTCCAACACGAAAGTCGAAAGTAAGTAAGAAATCTTATTTTTTCCAAATCTTTAGTGAGAAAGCTACAGAATCATAATGTTCATCAAAACCCACGAAACAAGACAAGCATTATGAAAGATCTTATGGCCTTAATTAATTATAACCTGGAATGTTTGTGCAACAGAGTCGATATACAAAGTATAAACCCCAAAATTTTATAAGTTCCTTTTTACACAATGCTTGACTATAATTCAGACTCTACAAACATCTAAAGCTGAATACATTTCTAGACAATAGCAACGACAAATACATTACGAGTTTGGGATGAGACTAGAGTAGCAAAATGACTGGAATAAAAGTACCCAACTCAGTACACTAGTTCAATTAGAAAAGAAAAGTCATGTAAGGTAATCTTTATACATATTAGTCGAACCAGAAAGTGAAGAGTACAACTATATCAAACATCTACAAATCCAGGAAGAGAACGTGCCCTTTTCACTGTTGAAACTCTGGAAAGGCCTACAAAGGGAACTCGAATACCTTTTGCACCGAAGATAATAACTGAACATCCGAGATCCTTGTGCAGACGAAATCCCTGAAAGAAGTATCATATAAAAATATCAGTAATCATAGATAAAAGTAATAAGAATACCAACATAATGATAATGGTTAGTAATGAAGTATTCCATGATCATACTTAACTTTTGTTCGGAAGGCTTGCATGTCTTCATTTTTTTTCTTCTCGCATTTCTGGCTGGGCAAACCCTTGGGCCGAGGGTGGATGGTGCATTAACACTCTAATGGGTACCCTCTCATCAAACAGGGCCCATCATTAGTGAATTATGCAAACCTCGAAAATGAAAAGATTAACAAGGATAAAGTTTTTACACAGAAGCTAACGTTTTTAATGAAAGGCAGTAATCGACAGTATTTAGTTCTTGTAATGATGCAAGTCAAACTGTACACTATCATGGTGTAAATTGTTCATACCGAACTAGAAACTACACATAGCCATCCAAAACCAAATCACTTATATTAGTTATAAGTCAATAAGCATTACAGAGTTATCCTAGCTATTTAATCTAATCGAATAAACCAGGATGAAGATAATAACTACTATAAGCAAACATTTGGATGTATTGTAGAATATCATCATTGGACTATTCAAAGTTCTGCAGAGGTCTTAAGTTATTTGACATCAATCAAAAAGATTCAACATAGGGGAAATAAACTGGGATGTTACGAAACCCTTTATCCCAAAGCATAGACAAAAAATGAATGAATATACTCTCCCTAAAACCAGAGGAGAAAACAACGATAAACTCAAAGAAAATCACTCCTCCAGGATTTAGGATAACTTCGGAAGAAATACAGAGAAGTTACACCAAATAAGAATGCAGGAAATGCATCATCTCCTTTATCAACCAGAGTATCATGCGGAAGGAGAAACTTACCGGGGATGCAGACCATGCCATCTATTACAACCATGGAGCGACCGCCATGGAAATGCACCGCACCTCCAAATAATTGTTACATAGAGCCTCTTCGCATAACTCAACAATGACAAATGTGAACCTACTCCAACCCTAAACGATGCCTTGTCATCTCGGAGTAAATGTGGAGAATGCAGAGTACGGCTAGCCATGTGACCATGTCAGAGTCAGTATGACACTTTGGGTGTAGAGCCCAGTAAATTCAATGGAACTCGTAAGACTACCATTAATAACAATTACGGAGCATTAACTGCCTTGATAGTGGACCATTGCTTCCACTTAAGGAATGTCACAATTAGACATCTTCATGACTCGACAGAAGTTAAATCCCTTTCATTCCCTTGATGTTATCGTGAGTCATCAATCTGATCCTAGTTGTGGAATTTCCACTGGCATTTGGATGTACAAACTGCTTTATGAACAACCCTGGTACTAAGGACCATTAATTGACCAAGACATAGTGGATATGCTAGTTACCTGATATTAAAAACCTGACCCTATAAATCTTATTGTTGGGAACTAAGTAAATTCGCCTAGGGTTAAATTAATCAGGTAGACATGCACACGAATATGGAGGTCTTATGTTAAAAGGGTGAATCGTAGTAGGAATTATAAGGCCCCATATTATATACATAATCCATTACAATGAAAGGTTAATGGAATGGAGGTGAAAGGGACCTCTTGTGGTAAGTAGAGTTTAGAAGTTTTTTTTTTATAAAGCTTTTATAAAAGAGTTTTATAACAGATATTATAATCGAGTTTATGCTTTAGGTATACCCTTTCTGTAAAATAGTTATATAAACTAAGGATTTTTTTTTGTTGTTGTGATTATGAGGTACATTAAATATGGTATTAGAGCAAAGGTTACAACACTTGGACCTTGAACAGGGCGACTTGTTTTCTTATCACATAATTCTATTTACGTAAAACTAATAAAACCTTTATTGTTACAGACAGAAAAAATTTATGTTTTGTGTTGATCATGGCAGCACAGGATGACACAAAAATCAGACTTGATGGGAATCCAAAATAAGGGCATCCTGAAAATCAGAGACATAATAGTGATGAAACCTCACCTACTGAAGTTCTGGAAACAACGAGGGATCTCATTGTCAAACTGCATGTTTTCAAAGTCGATAATGAAAAATTAAATAAAACACACTAGGAACAACAATAAATAAATGAAGTCCGGTTGCGCAGTATTGTCACAAAGAAAATCCCAAAGGATGATAATAATGACGAAGAATTTAGCAAGAGGGATTCCAAGAACTCTGGACCTGAGATAGAAAAAGGAGACAATTTGTCTGAAGGTACACCCTCAGCTGAGGACAAAAAAAAAATAGACAGAAAGAGAAAACAAGTAGACCACCTTGAAGGGGAGTTTAAGAAAATTAAACCAGCTACTTTTGATGGTGAATCCAGAACAGGGGAGGAAGCAGAAGAATGGTTATTAGACATCAAAAAATACTACCAGATATATAACTATTGCAACAATATGAAATTCAGAATGGCCATCTACAATTTGAAAGGAAAAGCCAACATTTGGTGGCAAGATCTGAAATTGGCCAAGGGCCTAAAAGAGAAACAGACGGAATGGTCTGACTTTAAGAAATATCTCAAGAAACAATATCTATATGAAAGCTAGTATGAAAGGAAAACCAAAGAATTTTATGAGCTACGACTCGGCCAGATGACGATGGAGGATCTTATAAACAAATTCCTGGAATTACTAAGGTTCATACCTTATATCTGGGAGGACAAGGTAAAAATCCAACGATTTCTAAGTTGTTTACCATAGTCCTACAAGGAAATAATTGAGTTTGATAACCCCAAATCCTTGAATGAAGTATTCGGGAAAGCATGGATGTGTTACGACCACTATAAACAGCGGGCAGAGTTTCCCAAAGCTTGGAAGGATAAGAAACAACACCAAATGAACCAATGGAAGAAGGGATACTAGTCAGCTCCTTATCAGAATGCAGCAAAAAGATTTTCGAGAAAATATTTTCACTCCAACCATATGAATATGCAAGGTAGTGATCTGGGGACGAAAAATTTTGGGGACAGCCTCCGCGAACCATTAAAGTGTTGGGAATGCGAAGAACCGCATCTTAGGAGGAATTGTCCACGTTTAAGCACATCAAACAGAATTGCGATTCATAATTTGCAGGAAGTTGTGATGGTGGGTGATGCAGGAAGAAGCCTGCTTCAGATCAATGCAGCCATTGATGGTCGGCAAGCTGACCACAGTCCTTTGTGTTCGAAATCAAAGGTAAAATCTATAACACACGAATTTCTGTTTTGATTGATCCTAGATCTACGTTAAGTTATATCACTCCTGGAGAAGTAGAGTCAAATAAACTTAAGAGGATGAAACATGAAAAATCATGGCTAGTACAGTTAGCAATAGGAATAAAAAGGAAAGCGGTTGACTTTATTTCTGATTTTGAATTTAGTTTAGATGGTCAAAACATAAAAACAAATCTGAATATTCTACCACTAGGACCTTACGATATGATTATCATAATGGATTGGTTGGAAAAAAACAAAGAAGTTCTAGATTGTTATACAAAGACAATTAATTATAAAGACGATTATGACACTACTAGAATAACCCAAGGTATACCAAAACCTGTATCAGTTAGACAAGTTACAACAATGCAATTCAAGAAATGCATGAGAAAGGGTTGTCAAATTTATGCCATTCAAATAACGAATCTATTAGAAAAAGAAGATAAGCCCAACCTAGAAGAATTTGTTGTCCTACGTGAATTCAGAGACATATTTGTTGATGAGATACTAGAATTACCTCCTAGAACGGAAATAGAATTCTCCATAGACCTACTACCTGGTTCATCCCTCATCTCAAAAGCACCTTACCGAATGAGTTTACCAGAATTGACAGAATTAAAAATACAATTACAGGAATTGTTGGACAAAGAGTATATCAAACAAAGTGTTTCACCATGGGGAGCACCAGTCCTCTTTTTGAAAAAGAAAGATGGTACTCTAAGACTATGTATCGATTATAGACAATTCAATAAAATGACCATTAAGAACAAGTATCCTTTACCTAGGATAAATGACTTGTTCAATCAAGTAGGTGGGGCCAAGATCTTTTCAAAATTGGATTTACGATCTGGTTATCATCAAGTTAGGATAAAGGATGAGGACATAAGTAAAAAATATTTTCAAAAAATATATGGACACTAAGAATTCATAGTGATAGCTTTCAGACTCACTAACTCACCAGCCACGTTTATGTGCCTGATGAACATTATTTCCAGTCAGTACTTAGACAAGTTCGTACTAGTATTTATCGACGATATTCTGGTCTATTCTAAAATGGAGGAAGAACATGAAGAACACTTGAGAATAGTTCTACAAATGTTGAGGAAACACAAACTGTACGCCAAATTTGATAAGTGTGACTTTTATCAAAAGAAAATACAATATCTAGGACATGTAATTTCAGTAGAAGACATTATCGTAGACCCTCAGAAAATAAAAGCCATCATGGAATGCCCAGTACCTAAGGATGTAGGGGATATCTGTTCATTCATGGGAATCACCGGATATTGTTGCAGATTTATAGAGGGGTTTTCCAAAATAGCCTACCCTATCACGTCATTACAAAAGAAAGGGACCAAGTTTAATTGGTCATGTAAGTGTCAAGATAGTTTTAACAAGCTAAAGTAATTGTTGACAACTACACCCATCTTGAAGGTAGCATACCCAGATAAAGACTTTACCGTCTGTGTCGATGTGAGTAAAGAAGGACTAGGTGGTGTCCTAACTCAGGAAGGACAAGTGATTTGTTATGAGTCTCGGAAACTAAAAGAACATGAGAGAAACTACGTCACTCATGACCTAGAATTGGCAGCAGTAATACCCGCCTTAAAAATGTGGCGACACTACATAATGGGAAGAAAATTTCTCTTACTGACAGATAAGAGTGGAGTGAAATATTTGTTTAGTCAGCTAGATATTAATGCAGGACAAGAAAGATGGCTAGCCTTATTGAGTGAATTCAACTTTGAGGTAGGACATATCAAGGTTTAGGGAAAACAAGTTAGCAGATGCCCTAAGAAGAAGAGTCCATGGATTATTTGAAATAAATGTCAGTAGAGAAGAAAGTGACCTAGAATAGAGAATAAGGACAGTAGGTATTAACAATGAAAATTACACTAAGATAATGGAAGAATTACAAAACAATACCACAAACTTAGATAAACCAAATCTAAGTATTGACAAGAAGGGACTATTACAATTTAAAAACAGACTTTACATACTAGATTCAACAGAGTTAAAGTTAATCGTCTTGGACGAAGTGCATAAGAAACCGTATTCTGGCCATATAGAATATCAGAAAATGATAAAACCACTTAGAAAACTATTTTACTGGCCTAATATGAAGGGAGAAACAACAGAATACTTGGCTAGGTGTCAAGATTGTCAGCAGGTTAAGGCCGAACACCAACATCCAGCCCACCTATTACAACCATTACCAGTGCCAGAATGGAAATGGGAGACCATATCGCTGGACTTTATAACAGGTTTTCCTAAAACTCAGAAACATAATGATTCTATTATGGTTGTAATCGATAATCTCAGTAAGTCTGCACACTTTATTCCTGTAAAGTCTAGCTTTAAAGCTATAAACATTGCTAAAATATTTATGAAAGAAATTTTTAGATTACATGGTATTCCTAAAATGGTGATTTCAGATAGAGACGTAAAATTCACATCTTCTTTTTGGAAGGAAGTGTTTACAAGGCTAAATACTAATTTGAATTTCAGTATGAGTTATCACCCACAAATAGATGGACAGACCAAAAGGACAAACCAAATCGTAGAGGATATGCTCCGCATGTATGTAAGAACAAAACCAAACAAGTGGGAAGACTATCTACACTTGGTAGAATTTTCTTATAACAATGGGTACCAAACTTCGACTAAGTTAATCCCTTTTGAGGTATTGTATGACAGAAGGTGTACGACTCTGATTAGCTAAGATAACTCTGTTGACAAACTCATGGTTGGACTAGAGATGCTCCAAGAAATGGAGAATATGGTAAGGAAGGTACAACATAACTTAAAAGAAGCACATGACAGACAAAAGAGCTATGCAGATCAAAAAATAAGACACTTGGAATTTCAAGTGGGAGACCATGTTTACTTGAAGGTCAAAGCCCAAAAAATTTCGTTGAAGTTAGGAAACTGTGCCAAGATGGCACCCAGGTTTTGTGGGCCCCTCGAGATACTAGCTTGAATTGGGCCCGTAGAATACCAACTTGCATTTCCAGCTAATCTAAGAATTCATAATGTATTTCATGTTTTTTTTGTTGAAAAAGTATGTTCATGACCCTACTCATATGATTGATTGGAACTTGGTGTAGGTGGAACCCGGATGTGAGCTCTAGGTGGAACCCCTGTGTATTCTGGACTGAAGAGAGATAACACTTTGGAACAAATCCATCGCTCAGGTAAAGGTGCAATTGAAGAACTTTAGTCCTGAGGAGGCCACTTGGGAGTTGGAAGGAGATTTGCATAAGTCTCATCCAACCTTGTTCCAAGAAAGGAATGAAAACTGAGGACAGTGTTTTATTGAAGGGGGGAAGGATGTGACATCCCCAAAAATAAAGTATTTTTGAAATTTAAAATTTGCTGGAAAATTATTCTGTTTTTAGTAAATTTGAATTTGGAATTTTTTTGCCATTTATGGCAATTCCAAATTTTGAATTTGATAAATTGTAGTTAATTATTATGCCTGTTGGGTAGAGATCTGATTTGACCCAACTAACTATTTGACAATGACACTTATATGAAAACATAATATTTTATATTTATTGCAGGAAGGAAAATGGAACAGCCATGTTAAAATCAACTGACCATGACTCCATGAGTGGGGAACATGTTGGAACCACCTCTAGGCTGATTGTTACAAGTGGCAAATCATAGATTTGACCATTGACAGACCCTAAAAATCAGGTATTTAGAAAGCTGCGAAAATTCCCAAGGGAGGGAAAGAAAGACCTAGGCAAAAACATTGTTGAATAAATTATAGCATATGTGAGGAGGCAGGACATTGCTGAGTATGTTGGGGAAAATAGGAGTTATTGCTTGTTGTTATGAACACTAATTGCTGAGTGTGAGGATAGGAGAAGAGTGCTGAAGTTGAACGACATTTCTAGGAAGGAGCTCCGAGTTAGTCCTCATGGATGCATGGTCAAGATAGGGGGTGAAATGGAAAAGTAGTTTGGCTTCCCTATTCTACGATTGGGAGGAATGTGGTTGTTCCCTTTGTCTTCCTACAAATTGATTCAGATATGCTATTATACCTTTCTCTGGTTAAATGTTATGATACAGATAAATCTGCAATTTGTTTACTTCTATGAATGAACTTTTGGTCGAATGTTGCTGTGATGAAATATTGACCAAATACTTCCTAATAATTAGTTAGGAATGGATTTATTTTGTGGGATGTGGTACTGAGTAAATACTAAGTTCATTGGATGTATTAACTAGAAAGACTAGCTCTGTAGAGGTTACTACTCTCATAATAGGATAAACTATAGGCTACATCTTACTTTTAATTAATTTTTTTGAGTGAATTAATGTTTGCATGATGTGATTGAAGTCAAGTATACCGATATCTATGAATGATTACGTTTCCTGTAGGTAATTATAGTATACAAATGAGTCTCCACTAATGTACATGCAAGTTCAAATTCAAAATAAATACACCATGTATGATAGGAATTTTCATGATATGTGTATAGAACATTTACAGGTATATTGCATACAGATATACATTCATATGTTTGGAGATTTGTACAAGAGATACAGTAAAGATAAAGAGAATTGTCTACAATAGAATCAAGGAATAATATATATATATATATATACATACACGTATGAAAATAATTCTGCAAATTGCAAGATCCCATTTCAGGAAAAACTGCAGTATATATATATATATATATATATATATATATAT
>ML779692.1:419125-481940 GCA_009831015.1 Picea engelmannii | reverse complement strand
TTGGCTACACTTTAAATTATGGAATTAATTTTGAACAAATCTAAACCTGTCAAACACTTACGGAGATCTGTAATTAAATGCCAGAGGTACGAGGGTCGATGAATCCAAAGACTATTCTGGAACCCAGAACTTGATTTACACATATCTGGTAATTCCACAAACCATAGAAATAAAGGAGTATAACTTGTCCTAGAAATTATATCAGTCTGATAGAAATAGATTCATATGGAAATGTTTTAGTAAACTGGATTGTCAAACATATTTTTGTCGAACCTGAAAGTCGAAAGTAAGGAAAAATCTTATTTTTTCCAAATTTTTAGTGAGAAAGCTACATAATCATAATGTTCATCAAAACCCATGAAACAAGACAAACACTATGAAAGATCTTATGGCCTTAATTAGTTATAACTGGGAATGTCTGTGCAACAAAGTCGATATACAAAGTATAAACCCCAAAATTTTATAAGTTCCTTTTTACACAATGCTTGACTGGAATTCAGACTGTGCAAACATCTGAAGCTTAATACATTTCTAGATGATAGCAATGAAAAATACATTACGAGTTTGGGATGAGACTAGAGTAGCGAAATGACTGGAATAAAAGTACCCAACTCAGTACACTATTTCAATTAGAAAATAAAAGTCCTCTAAAGTAATCATTATACATAGTAGTCGAACCAGAAATACAAGAGTACAACTCAAAGACCCGCTCTTCCCAACCATTTTAGGTAATTGAATGCAACTATATCGAACATCTAGAAAACCAAGAAGAGACCATGCCCTTTTCACTGTTGAAACTCTAGAAATGCCTACAAAGAGAACTCGAATACCTTTTGCGCCAAAGATAAGAACTAAACATTTGAGATCCTTACGCAGACGAAAGCCCTGAAAGAAGTATCATTTAAAAATATCAGTAATCATAGATAAAAGTAATAAGAATACCAACATAATGATAATGGTTAGTAATGAAGTATTACATGATCATACTTAACTTTTGTTCAACAGGCTTGCATGTCTTCATTTTTTTTCTTGTCGCATTTCTGGCTGGATAGACACCTAGGCCAAGGGTGGATGGCACATTAACACTCTGATGGGTATGCTCGCATAAAACAGGGCCCATCATTAGTGAATTATACAAACCTTGAAAACAAAAATATTAACAAGGAGAAAGTTTTTACATAGCAGTAAACATTTTTAATGAAAGGCAATAATCGATAGTATTTAGTTCTTGTAATGATGCAAGTTAGACTGTGCACTATCATGGTGTAAATTGTTCATACCAAACTAGAAACTACACATAGCCATCTAGAACCAAATCACTTATAGTACTTATAAGTCAATAAGCATTACAGAGTTATCCCAGCTATTTAATCTAATCGAATAGACCACGATGAAGATAATAACTACTATAAGCAAACATTTGGATGTATTGTAGAATATCATCATTGGACTATTCAAAGTTTTGCAGAGGTCTTAAGTTATTTGACATCAATCAAAAAGATTTGACATAGGGAAAATAAACTGGGAGGTTATGAAACCCTTTATCCCAAAGCATAGACAAAAACTGAACGAATATACTCTCCCTAAAACCAGAGGAGAAAACAATAATAAACTTAAAAAAAATCACTCCTCCAGGATTTAGGATAACTTTGGAAGAAATACAGAGAAGTTACACCAAAGAAGAATCTGAGAAATGCATCATCTACTTTATCAACCAGAGTATCATGCGTAAGGAGAAACTTACCAGGTATGTAGACCACGCCATCTATTACAACCATGGAGTGACCACCATGGCAATGCACTGTGCCTCCGAAGAATTTTCACACAGAGCCTCTTCGCAGAACTCAACAATGACAATTGTGAAACTACTCCAACCCTAAACGACACCTTGTCATCTCGGAGTAAATGTGGAGAATGCGAAACATGGTTAACCATGTGACCATGTCAGAGTCGCTATGACACTATGGGTGTAGAGTCTGGTAAATTCAATGGAACTTGCATGACTACCATTAATAAAACTTATGGAGCCTTAACTACCTTGACAGTGGACCATTCCTTCCACTTAAGGAATGTCACGATTAGACACCTCCATGACTCAACAGAAGTTAAATCCCTTTCATTCCCTCAATGTTATCGTGAGTCAACAGTCTGATCCAATTTGTGGAATTTCCACTAGCATTTGGATGTAGAAACTGCTTTACGAACAACCTTGGTACTAAGGACCATTAATTAATCGAGACATAGTGGATATCCTAGTTACCTGATATTAAAAACCCGACCCTATAAATATTATGGTTGGGAACTAAGTAAAGTCACCTAGGGTTAAATTAATCAGGTAGACATGCACCCGAATATGGATGTGACATCCCCAAAAATAAAGTATTTCTGAAACTTAAAATTTGTTGGAAAATTATTTCGTTTTTAGTAAATTCAAATTTGGAATTTTTTTTCCATTTATGAAAGTTCTGAATTTCGAATTTGATAATTGTAATTAATTATTATGATTGTTGGGCAGAGATCTGATTTGACCCAACTAACTATTTGACTATGACACTTGTATGAAAACATAATATTTCATATTGATTGCAGGAGGAAAAATGGAACAACCATGTTAAAATTAACTGACCATGACTCCATGAGTGGGGAACATGTTGGAACTACCTTTGGGTTGATTGTTACAAGTGGGAAATCAAATATTTGTCCATTGGCAGCCCCCGAAAATTAGGGATTTAGAAAGTTGTGAAAATTCCCAAAGGGGGAAGAAAGACCTAGGCAAAAAGGATTTTTTTTGTTAAATATCACATGTGAGGAGGCAGGGCGTTGTCAAGTATGATGGGAGAAAGAGACCACTATGTACTTGATATTATGAACACCAACTGTTGAGTGTGAGGAAAGGAAGGAATACTTATAGAAGAGGACAATGTCGAAGAGGAGATTTCAAGTTTTCCCTCATGGATTCATGGTCGGGCTAGGGGGTGAATTGGGTAAGCGTTGACTGCCCGGTTCTATGATTGGGAGGAATGTTGTTGTTCCCTTTGTTTTCCCACGGACTAATTTAGATATGTCTCTCTAATCTCCTCTTTTCATGAATGTACTATTGAAATGATTATATCTAGTTACTATCGTAGACGATCTTCTTACCATCATAGGTATTAGATAGAATTACAAAGTTGTTGTAGATTAATTGAAGTAGAAATAATTTGATTCGATTAAAAGGCTGTAGCTATTTGAGCCTGGCATATTAGTCACTGTAGGGATGAACTAGTATTCTACATAATATATCTACATTGATTCTGTAAGTTCTATGTTGTATGAACAAAATATATATCTTAAATTATGAAATTATAAAGTGATGAGATATAGTTCTAGTCGAAATAAAGCCAGATCCGAACATTAAATGGTGTTATAGTACTACTGTGTGTTAATCATGTCAAGATAGATCTATTCTACTTAATGAAATAAAAGTTAAGCATGCACATCCTGAAACATCAATTTCTTAAATGTTCTACCGGTCATAAGATAATCATATGGTCATACATCTTTAAGGACCCATTATCTATCATGATATTTCAATCTGTGTAAAAATTTAGAGAAATCTGGAAGGAATGGAGAATATTATAATCATGTATTTCTGGACGGAACTATAACTACGACTATCGAATACACGGAGGATAATTATGGAATATTGCAGAAAAGTTCCCATGAAATACAACCATGACTATCTAATATACAGAGGATAATTATTGAATATTACAGAAACATTCCCATGAGATATAACTACGAATGTTTAATACAGAGGGGATAATTATCGACTATCACATAACAGTTCCCATGAAATCTCACTATATTAATATAGAAGAGGGTTACAGTTGTACCCCTCATAATAACCTCAAAACAAAAGGAATGTACAAAGTCTACAGAATGTTTAGGACAAGTCCTTCAACTCTCTAGAGAAAAAATCCTTGGATAGTGAAACTCGTTTCAATATGGGGTTTCTTCCCTTCTAATCTCTATTAAGTATTTAAATTACAAGCAAATCGGTTACCCTGGGAAGCCTGGTAACAACAAAACCTTGCGATGAAATTTTTCACAGTAGTGAATAGAACCTAGAGACTAAGTTGAAGTTCGGTTGTAAGAACTCGAGTACCTTTTCGGGTCCGACGATAAACAAGTCCATCGAACGCGAAACATCTGAATCCTGAAAAATAGATTGCATGAGTTAGCAATGGCATTTAGAGAGAACAAAAATTAAATAGAAACAAATTATATTCGAAAACCAGAAAGTAGCGAAATTTAATCATGAGGAAATAAATCACTCATAGAGAAAATTAAGGAAATTAAGTACGAAAGATTTAATACGGAATTATTACTTATCTTGTGATTGGCATGGGACCTTTTCCATCGATGCCACTGAGAGAATAAATCCACAGTCGAAAGGGGGAATGGAACCAAAGAAGGATGATGGGTACCCTCACACGAAAACAAGGGCCCACCATTAGTGATTATAACCGAGAAAATTCTTAATCGAAAAAGGACAGTGAATAAAACAGAACTATAAACAAGTAGAATAATAACTACATCTAGTATGATACATGAACCACTGAGATAACTACCATAAATCGATTACTACTTTTCTTTACCCTTTTCGTTGAAGTAATGCGAAGAGAAAGTCCTAAATACACATTTCTATAGCCGAATGCTTGGATTAAAAATCCCTAAACCGAAACAATTTCACAGACGAAGTGATCATAGAAGTTGAGGGAGTGTGTTCTTCCTCTTATATTTAAGAGTGGTTAGTTCGAATATTTCACTATCCCCGACTCCTTGAGGACCCAGGGGATATATTACACAACCACATCGACAACAATGACGAACAATTTATATACATAGGGTATGGTGATGGATATACGAATTACAGTAGAAACAAAAAATAATTTAAACATAGGATTTACTCAGCGACAAATATGACGAAGACACCCTGACTTAAGATGCAAGTGTTGAGGTGATATAAAAATATACAGTGAGGCCTATTACTACATTTGGAGATCCCTATCATTTCTCTGCACAGACTTATGACAAGAGGGGAAATAAACCTTTGAATCCTTAAAACCCTGAAAAGGGATCATAACTAGGAATTTAGTCTCTTAATCGAGTTATACCGAGATCAAACATACATTACGAAAAATGGAGATGTGTAGAACTTACCTCTGAACTAGAAAACCAACTTGTAGACGGGTGACTCTCCTGTCTCCTTCGAAATCCCTTACAGTCATGAGCCTTCTATAAGGATTCGTAGAAGAAAGGATACCTATCACAGAATAATGGAAGTTAAATGAAAAAGAAAAACCCAACACAGAATAGGAAATCTACGATGACCCAACAAACTGATAAACACTCAATGAAAAACCAAAGGATATCAAAACCAACAAAGTCTTCAATATTCAAGAGTCCCAGTTTCAAGGGAAATGTAACACACAGTCTTTGGCTTACCATGTATAGGGAACACCAAAGAATGAATTCCTCCATATCCTTCGCCCAGGTCATGCCCACCCAAAACTACCAACCTCTTATAGAGCTAAGCTACCACAGGGTTTGTACTAAGGCGTTTCTTTTTGCAAATACCTAGACATAGGTGGGAGACAAAAATTAATCACCTACCAACCCTTCGCAGAAATAGAGTAATGGCAATAGTATGCAACAATACCCTGCCATGTGAACAAGGTTAGGTGGTAGGTTTTTCATTTGACACAATAATCAATTTATAAACCTCGGAAGGCACCCAGGCATATCACCATTACTTAGGCTGGACAAGGGCTTTAACTCAGGATCTGACAAGTACCTTAGTCGGCTTTACACAAAGTTTATTATTCGAACAAACTAACAAAATTTAAAGTCCCTCATTAATCTAAGACTTGTGACCTTTAATACGAAGAAGGTGTAGTTCCTTTCAGAACCCAATACCTCTCATATAGGTTCTCATATGTACAAGCAATGATAATGTTATGTTTGGAGAGATTTGGAATATCTTTAATGTTTAACACTTTATAAATTCAGAAGTTATGCCTCGGGATGGGTATTTAACCCTTTTACTAACATTAGAAATGCTAGTAAACTCAGGAACTATATTTTATAGCGCGTTTAACCCTGTACCTATTATATAAGTGATTTCTAGATAACTAGAGACATTTAAAGGATACAATCTCTTACAAAGGAAGGTAGTTGTATCGATAATAGTGTTAAACATAGACCTTATGAGAGTTGATAGTATCGACACCTAATTACTTATGATAACCTTGAGACCTTTGAAACAAGTTGATTGAAGAAAAACGAAATTTTAATGTCCCTAAGAATTTTTTTATTTTTATTTTTGTAACTTTGAGGAACATTACATATGGTATCAGAGCCAGGTTTACAACACTAGGCCTTGAATAGGGCCACATTAAATTCTTGGCATATATTTTTACTTATGCAAAACAAATAAACCTTCATTATTACAAACAAAAAACTTTTTCTGTTTTGTGTTAATCATGGCAGCTTAGGATGATGCAGAAATTAGAGTGGAAGGAAATTCAGAGCAGAGACCTCCTGGAGATCCAAAACAAAACAGTGACGGAAGCTCACCTACAGAAGTGCTAGAAACAATGAGGAATCTTATTGTTGAGTTGTAGGTTTTCAAAGCCGACAATGATCAACTGAATAAAGAATAGCAGGAACAACAAGGGATAAATGAAGTCCTGCTACACAGTATAGTGACCAAGAAAAGACCAAAGGACGATAACCATGATGAAGAGGTCATCAAAAGGGCCTCCAAGAATTCTGGGCCTGAAACAAAGAAAGGAGATAGTTCGTCTAAAGGTACACCTTCAACTGAGGACAAAACTAAAACAGACAGAAAAAAGAAAACAAGTAGACCACCTTGAAGGAGAATTTAAAAAGATTAAACCAGCTACCTTTGATGGAGAATCCAGGATAGGAGAAGAAGCTGAGGCATGGTTGTTGGACATCAAAAAAATACTTCCAAGTCTACAACTATTCCAGCAATATGAAGGTCAGAATGGCCATCTACAATCTGAAAGGGAAGGACAACATTTGGTGGCAAGACTTGAAATTGGCCAAGGGCCTAAAGGAGAAATAGTTGGAATGGTCTGAATTTAAGAAGTATTTCAAGAAACAATACCTTTCTAAAAGCTATTATGAAACGAAAACGAAAGAATTTTACGAGTTACGACTTGGATAGATGATGATGGAGGACTTTATAAACAAATTTGTGGAACAACTAAGGTTTGTACCATACATCCAGGAGGATAAGGTAAAAATATAGTGATTCTTAAGTTGTTTACCACAGTCCTACAGGGGCAGAATTGAGTTTGACAACCCCAAATCCTTGAGTGAAGTATTCAAGAAAGCGTGAATGTTCTACGATCGGTATAAATAGTGAGCAGAGTTTCCCAAATCCTATAAGGATAAGAAACAAGATCGAATGAACCAGCGGAAGAAGGGATACCAACCAACTCCTTATCGGAATGCAGCAAAAAGATTTACGAGAAAATGTTTTCACTCCAACCATCCGAATACGCAAGGCAGCGGTAAACCGATAAATCTGGGAACGAAGAAGTTTGGGGAAGAACATGAAAATGTTTTCACTCAATGAACAGTATTTCCATCAGTACTTAGACAAATTCGTACTAGTATTTGTTGATGATAATCTGGTCTATTCTAAAATAGAGGAATAACATGAAGAACACTTAAGAATAGTTCTGCAAACTTTGACAAAACATAAACTGTACACCAAATTTAATAAGTGTGATTTTTATCAAAAGAAAATACAATATTTGGGACATGTAATTTCAGTAGAAGACATTGTCATAGACCCTAAGAAAATAAAAGCCATCATGGAATGGCTGGTACCTAAGGATGTAGCAGATATCCAGTCATTCATGGGAATCACCAGATATTATCGCAGATTTATAGAAGGGTTTTCCAAGATAGCCTACCCTATCACGTCATTACAAAAGAAAGGGACCAAGTTCAACTGGTCACAGAAGTGTCAAGACATTTTTAAAAAGCTGAAGGAATTATTGACCACTACACCCATTTTGAAGGTAGCAGACCCAGATAAAGACTTTATTGTATGTGTTGATGCAAGTAAAGAATGACTAGGTGGTGTCCTAACTCAGGAAGGACACATGATTTGTTATGAGTCCCAAAAATTAAAAGAACATGAGAAAAATTATGTCACTCATGACTTAGAATTGGTAATGGTAATACACGCCCTAAAAATGTGGTGACACTACATAATGAGAAAAAAAATTCTACTATTGATGGATAATAGTGGCGTGAAATATCTATTTAGCCAACCAGACCTTAATGCAAGGCAAGCAAGATGTCTATCCTTCTTGAGCGAATTCGGCTTCGAGGCCAGACATATCAAGGGTAAGGAAAATAAGGTAGTAGAAGCTTTAAGCAGAAGGGTCCATGGGTTATTTGAGATAAATATCAGTAGGGAAGAAAGTGATCTGGAACAAAGAATAAGGACGGTAAGCATTAACAACGAAAATTACACTAAGCTAATGGAAAAATTACAAAACAGTACCGCAAGCTCAGATAAACCAGATCTGAGTATCAACAAGAACGGACTATTAAGATTTAAAAACAGACTCTACATACCCGATTCAATAGAGTTAAAGATAACAATCCTTGATGAAGTGCATAATAAACCATATTTTGGTCATCCAGGATACTAGAAAACGATAACAACACTTATAAAACTATTTTACTTGCCTAACATGAAGGGAGAAACAACATAATATCTGGCTAGATGCCAATATTGTCAGGAAGTAAAGGCTGAACACCAGGATCCAGTCAACCTGTTACAGCCATTACCAATACCAGAATGTAAATGGGAGACCATATCGCTGGACTTTATTACAGGTTTGCCTAAAACTCAAAAACATAATGACTCCATTATGGTTGTAATCGATAAACTTAGTAAGTATGCACACTTCATTCCTGTAAAGTCTACTTTTAAATCTATAAATATTGCTGAAATATTTTTGAAAGAAATTTTTAGACTGCATGGTATTCCTAAAATGGTGATTTCAGATAGAGACGTAAAATTCACATCCGCTTTTTGGAAGGAATTGTTTGTAGGGATAAAGACTAATTTGAATTTCAGTACGAGTTATCACCCACAAATAGATGGACAGAATGAAAGGACAAACCAAATAGTAGAGGATATGCTCCACATGTACGTAAGAACAAAACCAAACAAGTGGGAAGACTATCTACACTTGGTGGAATTTACATATAACAATGGGTACCAAACTTCGGCTAAGTTAAGTCCTTTTGAGGTACTGTATGACATAAAGTGTAGAACTCCAATTAGCTGGGATAACCCAGTTGACAGACTCACGGTTGGACCAGAGATGCTCCAAGAAATGGAGAACATAGTAAGAAAGGTACAATAGAACATAAAAGAAGCACAGGACAGACATAAGAGCTATGCAGATCAGAAAAGAAGACACTTGGAATTTCAAGTGGGAGACCATGTTTATTTGAAGGTCAAAGCCTGAAAAAGTTCATTGAAGTTAGGGAACTCTGCGAAGCTGGCACCCAAGTTTTGTGGGACCTTCGAGATACTAGCTCGAATTTGACCTGTAGCATACCAACTTGCAATCCCAACTAATCTAAGAATTCATAATGTATTTCATGTTTCTTTGTTGAAAACATATGTTCATGACCCTACTCATTTGATTGATTGGAACTTGGTGCAGGTGGAACCCCTGCGTATTATGGACCAGAGAGAAATAACACTTCGGAACAGAGTCATCGCTCAGGTAAAGGTGCAATGGAAGCACTTTAGTCATGAAGAGAACACTTGGGAATTGGAGGGAGATTTGCGGAAATATCATCCAAGCATGTTCCAAGAAAGGAATGAAAACTGAGGGCAGTGTTTTATTGAAGGGGGAAAGGATGTGACATCCCCAAAAATAAAGTATTTCTGAAATTTAAAATTTATTGGAAAATTATTCCGTTTTTAGTAAATTCGAATTTGGAAATTTTTTGCCATTTATGGAAATTCCAAATTTTGAATTTGATAATTGTAATTAATTATTATGACTGTTGGGAAAAGATCTGATTTGACCCAACTAACTATTTGACTATGAAACTTGTATGAAAACATAATATTTTATATTGATTATAGGAGGACAAATGGAACAACCATGTTAAAATCAGCTGACCATGACTCCATGAGTGGGGAACATGTTGGAACTACCTCTGGGTTGATTTTTACAAGTGGAAAATCAGAGATTTGGCCATTGGCAGCCCTTGAAAATCAGTGATTTAGAAATCTGCGAAAATTCCCAAGGGGGAAGAAATACCTAGGCAAAAAGGATTTGTTTTGTTAAATAACATATGGGAGGAGGCATGACGTTGCTGAGTATCTCGGGAAAAAGAGACCACTGTGTACTTGTTGTTATGAACACCAATTCTTGAGTGTGAGGCAAGGAAGGAATACTAATAGAAGAGGACAGTGCTGAAGAGGAGATTTCAAGTTTTCCCTCATGGATTCATGGTTAGGCTAGGGGGTGAATTAGGTAAGTGTTGGCTGCCCGGTTCTATGGTTGGGAGGAACGTGGTTGTTCCCTTTGTTTTCCCGCAGACTAATTTAGATATGCCTCTCTACTCTCCTCTTTTCATGAATGTACTATTGAAATGATTATATTTGGTTACTATTGTAGACGATCTTCTTACCATCATAGGTATTAGATAGAATTATAGAGTTGTTGCAGATTAATTGAAGTAGAAATAATTTTATTCGATTAAAAGGCTATAGCTATTTGAGCCTGGCATATTAGTCACTGTAGGGATGAACTAGTATTCTACAAAATATATCTACATTGATTCTATAATTTCTATGTTGTATGAACTAAATCTATATCTTAAATTATGAAATTATAAAGTGATGAGATATAGTTCTAGTGGAAATAAAGCCAAATCCGAACATTAAACGGTGTTACAATACTACTGTGTGTTAATCGTGTCAAGACAAATCTATTCTACCTAATTAAATAAAAGTTAAGCATGCACATCCTGAAACATCAATTTCTGGAACGTTCTACCGGTCATAAGATAATCATACGGTCATACATCTTCAAGTGCCCATTATCTATCATGAGATTTCAATATGTGTAAACATTTAGATAAATCTGGAATGAATGAAGAATATTATAATCATGTATTTTTGCACAGAACTATAACTATGAATATCTAATACAAAGAGGATAATTATTGAATATTGTAGAAAAGTTCCCATGAAATACAACCACGACTATCTAATATACAGAGGATAATTATTGAATATTACATAAAAGTTCCCATGAGATATAACTATGAATATTTAATACACAGGGGATAATTATCGACTGTCACAGAACAGTTCCCGTGAAATCTCACTATATTAGTATAGAAGAGGGTTACAGCTATTCCTCTCGTAATAACCTCAAAACAAAAGGAATGTACACAATCGACAGAATGTCTAGGATGAGTCCTTCAACTCTCTAGAGAATAAATCCTTGGATAATGAAAATCGTTTCAATACAGGGTTTCTTCCCTTCTAATTTCTATTAAGTATTTAAGTTGCAAGAAAATCGGTTACCCTGTGAAGCCTGGTAACAACAAAACCTTGTGGTGAAATTTTGCACAGTAGTGAACAGAACTTAGAGACTAAGTTGAAGTCTGGTTGTCGGAACTCGAGTACCTTTTCGGGTCTGACGATAAACGAGTCCATCGAACATGAAACATATGAATCCTGAAAAATGGATCGCATGACTTAGAAATGGGATTTAGAGAGAACAAAATTTAAATAGAAACGAATTATATTCAAAAACTAGAAAGTAGCGAAATTTAATCATGAGGAAATAAACCACTCGTAGAGAAAATTAATGAAATTAAATACGGAGTTATTACTTAGCTTGCGATTGCCATGGGACCTTTTCCATCAACGCCACTAAGCGAATCAATCCACAATCGAAAGAGGGAATGGAACCAAAGAAGGTTGATGGGTACCCTCACACAAAAACAAGCGCCCACCATTAGTGATTATAACTGAGAAAATTATTAATCGAAAAAGGACAGTGAATAAAACAGAATTGTAAACAAGTAGAATAATAACTACATCGAGTATGATACATGAACCACTGAGATAACTACCATAAATTGATTACTACTTTTCTTTACCCTTTTCATTGAATTAATGTGAAGAGATAGTCCTAAATACACATTTCTAGAGCCGAATGCTTGGATTAAAAATCCCTAAACCAAAACAATTTCACAGGTGAAGTGATCACAGAAGTTGAGGGAGTGTGTTCTTCCTCTCAGATTTAAGAGTGGTTAGTTTGAAGATTTCTCTATCCCCGACTCCTTTCGGACCGCGGGGATATATTACACAACCACATCGACAACAATGATGAACAATTTATATACATAGGGTATGGTGACGGATATACGAATCAAAGTAGAAACAAGAAATAATTTAAACATAGGATTTACTCGGCGATAAATATGTCAAAGACACCCTGAATTAATATGCAAGCGTTTAGACGATATAAAATATACACTGGAGCCTATTACTACTTTTGGGGATCCCTGTCATTTATCTGAACAAACTTATGAAAAGAGGGGAAATAAACCTTTGAATCCTTAAACCCCGAAAAGCAATCATAGCCAGGAATTTAGTCTCTTAATCGATTTACATTGAGATCAAACATACATTACGAAAACTAGAGATTTGTAAAAGTTACCTCTGAGCTAGAAAACCAACTCGTAGACTGGTGACTCTCCTGTCTCCTTCAGAATACCTTACAATACCGAGCCTTCTATGAGGTTTCATAGAAGAAAGGATTCCTATTGTAGAATAACAGAAGTTAAATAGAAAGAAAAGCCCAACACAGAATAGGAAATCTATGACGACCCAACAAACCGATAAACACTCAACGCAAAACCAGAGGATATCAAAACCAGATGAGTCTTCAATATTCAAGAGTCTCGGGTTCAAGGGCAATTTAACATAGATTCTTTGGCTTACCATGTACAGGGAACACCAAGGAGTGAATACCTCCATATCCTCCACCTAGGTCGTGCCCACCCAAAACTACCAACCTCTTACAGAGCTAAGCTACCGCATGGTTTGTACTAAGGCATTTCTTTTTGAAAATACCTAAACATGGGTGGGAGACAAACATTAATCACCTACCAACCCTTCACAAAAGTAGAATAATAGTGATATTACATAACAATACCCTACCATGTGAACAAGGTTAGGTGGCAGGTTCTTTGTTTAACACAATAATCGATTTATAAACCTTGGAAGGCACCCAGGCATATCACCATTACTTATGCTAGACAGGGGATTTAACTCAAGATCTGACCAGTACCTCAGTCGACTTTACACAGAGTTTATTATTCGAACAAACTAACAAAATTTAAAGTCCCTCATTAATCTAAGACTTGTGACCTTTAATACGAAGAAGGTGCAGTTCCTTTCAGAACTCAATACCTCTCATATAGGTGCTCGTATGTATACGCAACGATAATGTTATGTTTGGAGAGATTTGGAATACCTTTAATGTTTAACAATTTATAAATTCATAATTTATGCCTCGGGACGGGTCTTTAACCCTTTTACTAACATTAGAAATGTTAGTAAACTGAGGAACTAGATTTTATAGCGAGTTTAGCCCTGTACCTATTATATATGTGATTTCTATATAACCAGAGATATTTTAAGGATAAAAACTCTTACAAAGGAAGGTAGTTGTATTGAAAGCAATGGTAAACATATACCTTATGGGAGTTGATAGTATTGACACCTAATTACTTACGATAACCTTGAGACCTTCGAAACAAGTTGATCGAAGAAAAAGGAAATTTTAATGTCCCTAAGAATTTTTTATTTTTATTTTTGTAAATTTGAGGAACATTAGAATGGAGGTCTTCTGTTAAAAGGGTGAATCGTAGTAGGAATTATAAGTCCCTATCTTATATACATAGTCCATTACACTAAAACGTGAATGGAATGGAGGCGAAAGGGACCTCCTGTGGTAAGTAGAGTTTAGAAGTTCTTTTTTTATAGAGTTTTCATGACAGAGTTTTATAACAGATATTATAATCGAGTTTATGTTTTAGGTATACCCTTTCTGTCAAATAGTTATATAAACTAAGGAGTTTTTTTGTTGTTGTTGTGATTATGAGGTACATTACAAGCAACTTAAGTACATTTGAATTTATATTTACAATTGGGTTCGACCTAGGGGTATTACACTTGTAATCCCTATTGGTACCCCTTCGAGTGGTAGAACATTAGACAACACCTATATACGAATTAACCTAAATCTTATGAAGCCCTCTAGAGATAAACCGATCAGTTGCCTCACTGCCATAGTGACACCGAGAACAAAACTCGGGAAGATACTCTCTAGTACCTGGGTAGTCGGGTAGTATAACTAAGGGTACGGTCTATCTTCGTTAGTTGGTTCCCTGAGATATTGGGCCAAGTACTACTATTGGACCCCGCATGTATATCAGAGAGATATAGCACAGGGAAAACCATTGTCTATAGAACCCTTGAATACCCTAACCCTTGGGAAGGAAACATAAATAGAACATACAAGATCTATTGTCATGCTACAAAGTGTTCTGCATTTTGGTTGCAAAATTACTACACATTTCTTCCTATTAAGCATTTGAGCATTTCGTCACTACAGTATTCTTTAGGCCAGAGTATAACTCAGTAGGAGTTAAAAAAAAATGAGTATAGTGGTCCCGTTGACACACTTATTTGGGACCTATTCAATTGGATTCCCCTTTTCTCCCTTATCACAATCATAACATTCATTTTTAATCCTTTTTGTTTCAGTCGACCAGACCCCTTCCCAGTTTCCATATTTTTCCTTCTATTCCATTATATTTCCCTTAAAGCATCGATCATCGTGGTACCTATCACTTCTAAGTATTTTTTTTGTGGTCCCACCGACCCATATTTTTTCCTCACCGGCACTTCCCCTCTCCAAATGGCCACCGCTCGCAACCAAGACCTCCAAACTTCCATCAATCAAGCCCATGTCTCCATCGAACATCTCAAATCTCAGATGGATTCTAATAATTCCCGCATTGAGAAATTAGAGAACAAATTTAACAATATGGAAGCCAACATCACAACCCAATTGACCTCCCTCCAGTATGATGTCAATAAATTTTTGAACTGCCCTATAGGTCCTTCCTCATCAGACCAATCTGATGTTGTCGATTCCTCTTAGTATCCACATTTTCACTCCAACTCCTTTAATCATGAACCCCATCTTCCCCCAGTAGAGGTCACTAAATTTGATGGGTCTGATCCTACAAGTTGGGTCACTCAAATGGATCATTATTTTTCTCTGCATGGTATTACTGACAAGTTGGAAAAACTTCGCTATGTTGTCCTCTATCTAGATCTTGAACCTTGGAAATGGGGGCAATTGAGAAAAAATTCTCTTCAGGGGTATATTGCCTAGACCCAGTTTGTTTTTGAGCTCTATGCCCTCTTTGATATTGATACCCATTATCTCAATCGTTTGACCAAGTTGAAATAGTGAGGAACAATGGAAGACTTCATCACAACTTTTTATCATTTGTCCTTTCGAACAGAGGGCATATCAAATGCATTCTTTTGTGAATTCTTTATCAGTGGTCTCAAGAATGAAATCTAATACCAAGTTCTCATGGCCCTCCCTCCAACTTGTTTGGAAGCTACTCAACATGATAAAGAGGCCCAACAAGTTGCTTTTTCCTAGAACAAAAATTCCCTTTTTGTTCCTCGCCCTTGACCCACTAATCCTAACCCCTCTATCACTCCTCTCAAGGTCTAGAAGCTAACTAGGGTTAAAAGGGTTGAATACCAATTAAAAGGTCTTTTCTCAAACCCTTGTTGGATCAAATTCTCCATCCACTCTCGCAACAACAACTTTTCCTCAAACAATTAATTTAAAACTCTACCATTGCTTAATTTAACATGATAAAAGAACTAGAATTTACATTTAATGTTTCCATTAAGTGATGAAACAAATCTACATAAATTTAAATAAAAAGATTCAAACAATTTTTTTTTACCTTAATACTTGTTTACACAAGTTTGGAGTTCACTACACTGATTTGTAAAAGATTTATCTAAAATTTCCCCAAAAAACAACTCTTGAAAGTTTTGATCTTGAAAGGATTGAGTTTTTAATGGTAAATTAAAAATAAATAAATTTTAGATGACCTATTAATTAAGGTTAGTGATTTTTTATCATTGTGATGTTTGATATAGAAGCTTGTCCCAAAAAAAATAAAAAAGAATTGAGAAACTCCAGAAAAATTTAATTACTTACAATTTCAAATTAAAAACAATATTGTTTAGCTTAACCAAGAGGCTTCCCTCATTCTGTTACAATTATTTGTCACCTATTTTCATCAAAAAATAAGTTGGATAAAGGATTTTGATTAATGATTAAATCTTTGAGATCATAGAGGAATAACTAGATCATATTAGGGTTTAGGTTCCTCAGCTCCCTGATACTCCCTTCCACCACCCCAAGCAGGGCAAGACATGATCCCCAATGAAGAGGGCCAATGAGGCACCTCCTACAACAAGTTTGTGGTGCAGGAACCTTTTGGTGGAGTTTTTCGTCGACCATTCTTCGAGACACCGCTGGACCAACGTTCACAAATCTTCTTCGAAGGTGTTGCTAAAGGAAAAGAAATGGATACGAGACCTGTTCCAGTGAAAAAAACACGTCCTTGGGAATCTGGTAATTTAATACCTCAGGAACCGCTAGCACCAAAATATGTGATCATCACAGCCCACATCGAAGAAAAAAAAAATACATGAGGGACTACGTGCTAGTGGGGAAATTCCTAGGCTTATGGCCCTTTGAACAAGAGCTTCTCAAATGGATACAACATTGGTGGAAACCTAAAGAATAGTATGACCTACAACTAGGCTCCAAGGGATTATTTACCATCATCTTTCATAACCTAGAATATAGAAATGTCATATTTGACGGGGGACCCTATTTCATCAATTGAGTTGGCCTCTTCTTGCCTTTCTGTAAGAAGAAGTTGAGCTTTGAAAAAGAAGACTTTGCACAAGCCCTAGTATGGATCCATCTATACTCCCTACCCCAAGAGTTCTGGCTAGAAGAGATCCTGACAGGCATAAGAAACACCATTAGGGCCTATGTCAAATCCTCAAAGGTGACCTAATAGAGAAGGTATACCTCTTATTCTCACATTTGTGTCTATATCAACATCTCGAAGCCCCTCCTTGGTTCCATATCCCTGGAATACCAAGATGAGGACTGGTCTCAAACTATTGAATATGATCACATACCATTCCAATGTATAAAATTCCATGATCAAAGGCATTTGTTCAAAGAATTCCCTCTGAACATTGTTGAAATCAAGGCCAACAATCCTGAAGAAAACAAATAAAGGGATAACTTCACCCAGGTAGTGGGTAGACGACGCCAAATAACTAGGAAAAATGTGCAGAAAGCCAATAAAGAACCCCCCTCCAACAACTCCTTCAACATCCTTTAGCAACTTATAGAAGATATGGATGAGCCACAACTACCTCTTCAAGGAACAACCACCCACAACAATGAAAAATACAACATTTCCAACACCCCTGTCTTGTAGCAGATCCCCTCCTCTTCCTCTTCCCACACCAAAGATGGCTAAGATTCTGACCTCAAAGATGGAGACACTGAAATGTATCTAGAGGACCAAGATCCAACGGGAGTAGACCTCGAGCACATAGAGCAACCCTATCGCAAGAAGAAATTGTACACCATCCCTCCAGATCAGCTTCACAAGGTGCATAAAGAATTCCTAAAATCCTCAGTGGGATCAACGGCTAGATCCACCACTGGCTTGGGCATCCATCACAGTCAACATAAATAACAACACAAGACTCAAAAGGATGAGAAGAAAAGAGGAAGAAAATCCACCCAGAAACTCATACAGGAAATCAGTTACTTCATGGTAAATTCAGGTCAGATACATCTCATCTCTAATAGCTTTCCCCCTCTCACCTCTCCATCCTCATCACGAAGATTATATCTTGGAATATATGCAATCTCAACAATCGTATTAAGAAAAGGATTCTACAAGATCATATCATAGCACATCAACCTGATATTCTTTTACTTCAAGAAACAAAATGTGCTAGGAAAGAAATGAATCAAATCCTCTCCAGATGTTGGAAACAATGGAAAATGATGACCATCAATTCCAAAGGTGCGGCTGGTGGCTTGGCCATCCTTGGCAACCCTAACACTTTGTTGGTCAATAACATCTTCACGACCAAATGGAAAATCTCAGCGAAATATCGACTCATTGGTTCCAAAAAGCTAGGCTTCCTTACAAATGTTTATGAACCAACCACCATGGGGGACAAACCCAACTTCATTCAAAATTTGAATCGTCTCACTAACCTCATCATCGATTGTATTTGGATGTTGGTGGGGTTCTTTAATATGGTATTCCACCTAGAAGGAAAGAGGGGTGGCACTCACAAACTCAAGGAAGAAAGTGGGCACTTTAAAGCTCTGATCGACAAGGTTGGTCTCATAGATATGGAAACCCAAAATGGCCTTTTCACTTCGTCAAACTGACATTCAGGCTACCAACAGGTTGCGTGCCCTTTGGATCAATTCCTCGTTTCATAAACCCTCTTAATGGATGGCCTAGCGATGAGCGTTAGCATCTTGGACACCTTAGTCTCTGACCACTGGCCTATACATCTCTCACTAGATATCTATGGCTCTTCTAGACGAAATCCTTTTAGATTTGAGTGTCTCTGGCTTGACCACCCGGAATTCCAAGCTCTAGCTATGAAACAGTGGAGGGAAGCCACTATCTCAAATGGTTCCAAAATGTTATGTTTTCAGCATTGACTAAAAAACTTTAATAAAAGCCTTAAGCTTTGGAACAAACATAACTTTGTGAATACTTTTGAAGCCTAGAGAAAACTTCATGACCAAATGAAACTCATCCAGATCCAGATCAGGAATCATGGCCTCACGAAGGATCTCAAAGTCTAGAAAACTCTACTCAAACAATAGTTGGAGGAAAGGCAGTCTCAAGAGGAAGTATTATGGAGGGAAAAATCTTAAATACAATGTCTTCAAGAAGGGCAATGAAACACCAAGTGATGATCCAACAAAAACATAGTAATCACATTATGCAACGCATCACAGAGTAAGGAAAAGCTCTCAAAAAACATGAATATCTCGAGTAGGAACTAGTCTTTTATTTCCAAGGTCTGGTATCTGAGCCCCCTATTGACAAATCCCCTGACATAGAAAAGATCACTGAGAACATCCCCAATCTCATAACTCAAGAGCATAATTAATCTCTATCCATACCAATGATGATTGAATAAGTATACCTAGCCCTGCAGCACACCATCGAAGGAAAAGCTCCAGGTTCGGATGACTTCACGGTGGACTTCTTTCACTTCTGCTGACCCATGATTCGGGAGGAAGTTTGGGACATCATCGAGGATTCTTGCATCTCTGGTCAGGTTCTCCCTGCTCTTAATGCCACTTTACTAACCCTCATCCCTAAAGAAGAACAAGTCACTCATCCTAAACAATTCATACCAATTTCTCTTTTCAATGTAATATATAAGTTGTTAACAAAAGTAATCGTCTGACGCCTCAAACCGCTCCTGCCCCTCATCATTTCCCCTAAGCAGTCATGGTATGTTGAAGGCAGGAAAATTATCGACAACATCATCCTTCCCCATGAAGTCATACACTCTCTTCAGAGCATGGGCACTCTAGGTATTTTATTAAAGTTATATCTTTCCAAAGCTTTTGACAAACTCAGTTGGGCTTACATGAAATCAGTTCTTGTTTCTTTTGGCTTCGCTATGGATTGGTTGGATTGGATTCTAAATCTAACTTCTTCTACCTTCTTCTCCATTTTGATCAATGATGTTCCTTCCCTTCCCTTCTCTCCCTCTCATGGAATACAACAAGGGGACCCCTTGTCCCCCTTACTTTTCATCATTATGGACTCCCTTGTCCCTAGCAAATAAGTCTCTAGTTGGTCTCCCCCTTCATGGCATGAATCCCCCAATCCCCCATATCCAATTTTTTTATGAAAACCTAATGTTGAGCGCCCCCACCATCCATTAATACCTATGTATTCTCTATATCATGTAAACATTATGCGCAGCCTCAGTAATGGACATTAATGAATAAAAATCCTAGCTCTTCTTTTTTAACACCCATTTACCTATTCATCTTCATATCACCAACATACTAGGCTTGACACGTATCTCCCTTCTATCCAAATACCTTGGAATTATTGTCATTAATAAATCTCTCCAAAACAACCCCTAGGAGGGGCTCCTTTCCTCCATGGGCAAAATATTCTCCTCCTAGACCTTTCAAATGATTAACCTTCTGAGTTGCCTCATCCTCCTCAAATCAATCCTTCAATCCTTTCCTATTTATTCCTTCTCTGCTCTGGTTGCCCCCAACTGTATTCTTACAACCATCAAGACCCTTCAAAGAAAATTTCTTTGGAAGGGAGAAAATATGGAATGAAAAATATCTCTGATCAGCTGGGAAAAGATATGCAAACCAAAATTAAAAGGTGGTCTTGGCTTAAGGGACCCCTCCACTTTGAAAAAATTTCTCAATGAGAATATTTGGTGGATATGGTTGAAGTGACATAAGGACCTTTGGGCTAGAATCTGGAGGAATAAATATGTTCCACATATTTCTGAAAACCAACTTATCAGATGCAATGAAAAAACCTAGGGATTCTTGATCTGGAACATTGCAAGATAGGGCCACTCTCTAATCGTTGATCATGATTTCTGGGAAATATGGGATGGAAGGAAAACTTCCTTTTCTCATGATTCATGGAAACAATGGCCCTCTTTAGCAAATAAATCCATGGTAGGGAATCTTCTTTCCCCACCACTCAGGATGGTCTAATCAGAGTCGTGGACTATTGGCAAGAGGACCCCCCTGACGCAACTTGGAATCATTAGATGTCCACTCACACAGAACTTCATGATCCAATGCATGTCGATTTTTGACCTTGGAACGATCTCACATCTTCTAGGAAAAATCAAATTTTTCAAGGAGACAACATCCTAAGATGGAAACACTCCTCGTGAGGCACCTTCACCATCAAGGAAACCTAAAACATAAATACATCCTCACACTTTCTCTCCTAGGAATCAATTTGGGAAAAAATATGGTCAATCAAGCACTGGCCAACAATAGACACTTTCCTTTGGTTCGCCTCACACAAGGGTATCCTTACCTGGAAAAATATCACCAAAAGAAGTTTTGTCAAGCCATCCATTTTCCCTCTTTCCTAGAAGGATTCATAATCTCAAAACCACATGCTAAATCTCTGCTCCTACAGTACGTAAGTATGGTATCACTATGCCTCAATAATGTGCACCATGGATCACAAATGAGAAGGCAACAGGGAGACCTTAAAATAATGGACAGAGTCATATTTTCATTCCCCCATCCTAAACCGTATATGGAAACTACTTTCGTGCTTCATCCTCTGGCAACTATGGAGAGAGAGAAACCGACAAATCTTTCTTTCATCTCATCTTGAATGGTAGAAAGTCTGGCAACACATAAATGAAAACATCAGAGTAACCATCCTCCTTCATCACTGGAAAGAGGAGGACTTTTCCTTTCCTCCACTGGAAAAGTGTATCCTGGACAAATGGATCATCAACTTCCACCCACACTTTTCAAGGAAACCCCAAAGTTTACAAGACAAAGGAAGACCTTCACACTGTTCTCCTCCTGCTCCGGGATTCAACAAATTAAACTTTGATGGAGTTTCCAAAGGTGATCCGAGCCCTACATGATTCAGAGTGATTTTTTGGAACAGTCAAGGAAGCATTATGCTTATCACAGCTAACAACATTTGACATAACACAAAAAATGAAGATGAGCTCTGCGGTCTCATTAAAGGCTTACAACTTGCTCATCACAATGGGCACAAAAAATTGATCATCGAGGGGGATTCTCAAATAATTCTAATCCTTTTTTCAAAAATACTCAACAGGGTGGATCAAGACAACTTCTCCCCTTGCTAGCGACTTACCACAGGACTTAGTCCCATTACAATTCTCATTTCGCATCACTTGGTGCTCATTCCTTTGCCTATGAAAAGGAAATCCAATTAGATAGCAGACAAAATGGATAATATTTACGTGGCTTTAGAAGGAGAAGATATCCTCTATATGTCCCCCACCCACAATGATCAACCCCTCCTCCAGGATTGCATCGCTAAGGATCTCAACACAGACAACCCCCCAAATGGGGTTTTAGAGCGGTCCACACATCCATCCGAAAATCCAAAGTCCATGACCTCGCCATGGGCCATGTGATGACACATGCAGCTCCCTCTAACCTTTATTAACACCCGATGAACTCTGCAACTCTTCATTTATGTGCTATCCCAACTAAATGATTCAGTGCATCTTGTGTTGTCTTCCCATCATGACTATGGAGATCGTACACTATCTAATCCTCCTACATTAGTGTGCAATTACTCTCTGTTATACCTCTTATGGTGATGCCCCTCCCTCTAGTTTCTATCCATCCCCCTCTCCTTCCAGCTACTCTTGCACTCTGTCATTTTCCCTAGTGCCCACCTAAGTTTCCCTGTTCGCATATCTGTCTCACCCTCACGTTTGTCTAGCTATGCCCCGCCTTCACGGGAAGCCAAAGAGAGTTGCTCTCTGATACCAAAATAGAGAGACCATGGCCAGCCAACACCTGCCTACCTTCTCTTTTGTTCTCAATTCCTCCACTTCATATTCCACTCAGTCCTCCCCAGGCCATTATGGTCTTCTTCCTCTATCATATCCATGGGTTTGACGAGTTGAATGTTTGACCTTAAGGGTAAGTCTCTCGGCTTTTATCATGCACCTCTCCCAGATCTGGCCTCGACCTCACAACCAACACTTGCACACCCTTATATTCCACCAACCTTCACTCCCTTTCCACCTCCTTAGTCACCCTCATCGCCACCTTATATTCCTTTGCTAGAGGAATTCAATGCTGAAACACAATAACTTTAAGTGGAAGTGACTTGAGGCCAAGATCTTCTCAAGTAGGCCTCTGCTTCATGCCCATGACTCATAGATTCAGTCTCAATTATGCAAGATTTTGTCTTCGCAATCCATAAGGATGTCAATGAACTCCAATTTCGGTTGGAACACTTGGACCAACGTGCATAGAAAATTGAATCTCTGCTATCAACCCTGCTTCGCTCCCTATATTCACTAGATTCAAGAACCAATGCCCCACATCTTCGTGGATGGTTATTATTCCATACTTCCAGGGGGAGGATGAACAATATGTGGACACACGCTCAATGTAAACTGAGGAAAAGCGAGACCAAACTATACAGGAAGCTGAGGACAAGAAAGCACAACAGACGCCATGACAGTTGGCAGTCGCACATGTGTCAGAATGCTTATTTTATTTTTACAAATGTTAGTTGTTTCTGGAAGATTCTTCATAGGCTATTGGACTTTAGCACCCTCAATTTTGTGGTTTAGTCAGAAGATATGATTTTTTTGGTTCATAGTATGCTCTTCTTTTGGTCTAGAGTATGCATGCATGGGACAGTTGAATTGGTTTCTCCACAGAGTGATTCATACAAATATGTTTAATTATTACTGATTTTTACAGTCAAAGTGTTAAGCTGAGTTGGTTTCCCTTCAGGGAAACTCAACACATCCAAAAATTTCTATCAAGTTGATACTGTAATTTCTTACTTCATGACAGGTAATATATAGTTTCTTAAAAAAAATTGATTACAACTTTAAGACATTCAAAATTTAAATATGAAGGGATGAAAATATCAAACAAAACAAAAATTATATTATTACAAAACATAATTAAATTTTATGTAAGTTGGATATCATTTTTATTAAATACAAATTGTTATTCTAATTCCAAGGTAAAAGAGAACATATAATTTATATGATTTAAGGAAAATTTAAAACAAAATATATGTTTTTAAATAGTTTTTTTAATTTTATTTAATAGTATTTTGTTTTTCTTTGGAATAATTTATGGGGAAAGGCATTCGTCATGTTAGCACCATGATTTTTGCAGTTAGAGTCAGTCTTAGATGAGTCATAGTCAATGTGTCAAACATTATAAGGTCAGTGACCAAATAAAAATTGTTTTAAAATTATCGAGTAACGGATCTGGCCATAAGTTGGTTAAAGGGGTGTAAGGTTCGTCACGTTTAAATCATAAAGGTACACTTCCCTAAGTCTCGAGTCATGTGGAAAAGGTGGAAATTATGCACCAAAGTCGAGTCAAGTGGTTGGCATAAATGTCATGTCGAAATATATTATGAGCATTATTCCCGAATCATGAAGTCAGAAAAGTAAACAATTATGGCAATTCTATTATTTATACTTTGCACACTTCAAAAGTGTACTCGTTGCATGAGTTTGTTGTGCAAATACTCAACCTGCTTTATAACTTCTCGCCGCCATGGATTTAGTGTCATTTTCCATGATTTCATTATGTATTTGTTCAAGCATAAGTATCGGTCACCCTTCATGCCTCTACTTCACTTTCATAGTTTGTGCATCATTTGTAGTTTTTCCAGCAAGCTCTGGAGTGCTTCTCTACGTAAAAGTTATTTGGTGCCAGCCATTACGAAAGTCTATTGTTTTGATTTTGTTGCATCTCCTCCATTGTTCTCAGCCATTTATTAAAGTCTTTTGGAGCTCGCTGCAAACTATATTTTTGGACAAGTTGTTTCTTCTCACAGTCATCCTTCTTCCTTCAGAATTTCCTATCGCCTTGCCGAGTTGTCCATTGCACCAAATGTTTCTGTCACACTATGTTGTCACATCAAGTTTTCCCACTGTGCCCAATTTTTCCTTCGCACTTTACTTCCGTGCCAAGTTTTCCCATTGCGCCGAATTTTTCCGTCACACTTTACTGCCATGCCGAGTTTTCCCACTCCACCGAATTCCTTTGTCGCGCTTTACTGCCACGCTAAAAATTTATGTTACTGATTTGTTTTCCACGCAAATATTCCTGTTGCTACCTTTTCTTGCAATTTCTACAAAGTTCATCATTCTTATTTTCCATGCAGAGAAGGTATTACAATTCATTACAACACACGTGAAATTAATATATACTAGCATCATGGGAGATTCCCAAAGCAAAATAAAGAATGTGACAAGTGGCAAGGCCATGAAGTTTGAACCTCAGGATTTGGAGTTAATAAATAAAGGCCCAATGATCGGGGCATCTTTTGAAGAAGCTGGATGTATGCGTTTCTGTGAAAGTATTCAAGGATATAATATGACACTAGCTGAGCAGTTCGACCTCAATTTTACTGTGGTTAGCATGACAATTGTTGGAATCACTTTCCAAGTGATGGAGGAAACTTTGTCAGTTGCGATGGAGATCCCTCCGCGTGGAGAAAATCGTTTAATGGTATGCTCTTAGAAATTGTATCTTATATGGATTTCATCAAGCCCGAATGTTGAAATTGGAAAATCGGAGTTGTCATTCAAAGATAATATCACTAGAGCCTTTCGAGAAACTTTTGAAGATAATAATAAAATATTTCACCTGTGAGGGAAGGTTTGACAGGGTGTATCCATACCACATGAGGTTACTGATGCACTTCACAAGGAAACATCCCTTAAACTTACCTTTCTTCTTGTGTCAAATCCTAGGAAAGATGGAAGACAATGTCTAAGCCAAGGTTGATCATCCAGTGATGCAGGAGCATCGCTCACTCATCAAGTGAGCCAGCGCGTGGAGCAGAAGAGACAGTTGGATAGTGCCAGAACACATTTTGGAATTACTTTGGAGTTGTTGCACCGCTCTTTAATGAAGTCATTCATAAATAAGCACACTTGTATTGTAAAGGGGACCTTGAGCCTTTAAGCTCTCATCCTTAGTAGATAAGAAGGCATTCAATAGATTTAATGCTGTTAGATAGGAATTAATTGTAGATTTGATAGTTGTAGAATTTGAGAGGGAAAACGGAATATAGGCACCCTCCTTTGTACATTGTAACATATTGAGAAACAGGAGCAGGAACAAGAAGAGAAGAGCAAGCAGATAACTTGTGAAGAACACCCATGTACAGATTGAATTAATAGGAGGGAACCTTTGATTCAATTTCATGGTTTGTGTTGTTTTTTCTGTGTTGATATTATTCTCATGAATGTTTGCTTTCTGTCATGCATCTGTTGTGAATATGTTGTGTATGTGATTTCATAGTTTAGTTGAAGTTTGAGAGAGAAGAGAATGAGTTTCAATTGTTTCTCTGTTTGAGTCAGGAGATTCCTGCATAGAGTGCAGTCGAATTCATCCGCATAGAGTGTGTTGATGAGGCTCAACAGTTGAACTCTTATTCTCGTTCACCCAGAAATTGATTGGGTTTAATAGAGTCGTGCAGGAGGAGTGCAGGCTGAAATTGGAGTCTCAGTAGCTAATTTGAGCATAGGAAGACAGGGATTACTGTAGCTGCAAGTGCCCAAAGTTTGGAAGACTCAACACTTTGAGAGCTGTTGGAGGTCGAGTGCAAGAAGCGTGTGCAATTTCTCTGAGGAAATCAGAGTTGATAAGATCAAGAGGAATAGTTCCTTTGTGAGTCCTAGGAGAAGGACCAAGGAGAAGGCTTGAGCCAGAAGAAGCTTTGAAGCGAAAGAAATCCTCAAGGAGGAGAATCAATGGCTAGGGTTCACAGGATAGAATCACGAAGTCCCGCCAGCCGTAAGATCAAGGAGAAGTTGTGTAAGAGTTAACCATTTAAGCACAGGAAGGAACTAAGAGCCATCGGGATTCGACTATCAGGGTTTACGGAGGCCAGAGTTTCGCACCCTTTGAAATCGCGATTGGCGATTTCCCGAAGTCGTTGGAGTCGTCGATCGCCATGAGGACACGTGGCACAGGATATGGAGACGTCGTATTTCAGCATATCGGGAGTTGGGGCACCAAGCAATTGGAGCGGGTGTTACGATATCGCGATCCGCGATATCCCGCGAGGGCCACAACCGTTGATTGTGAAGACACGTGTCGAGGGATCCCATCATATTGGGGTTTGGAGGATTGGGATTCTCAAAGGGAGAAAACACTTGCATGTCAGATTCGCGATCCGCGAAATCCTGAAGGTGACGTGGCAGCGTGGGACCCCAGAAGTTAGTGGAGTATAGGTGGTGTTATATCGGGGATTCAGACTTCGGGGTTTATGGAGGCAAGAGTTCATACTCGTCGAAATCGTGAATAGTGATTTCCCAATTCGACTGGAGCCGTTGATCGCCACGGGAACACGTGGCGTGAGATCCCTAGGAGTCGGGATTCGGGACTTGGAGGGTCCTGTGAAACGGTGACTCAGGGATCGCAAATTCCCTGGTCGTGATTTTCTGATTTCCATTGGAAGCAGGGACCACCCATGTCAGAACGAGAGGAAAGGTGGCATCACATCAGAGTTCGGGTTTCAGGGTTTTGATTTGCAAGAGACCCGTGCCCGTGAGTTTCGCGATATCGCGAAACTCGATTTCCCGAGACGCGAAGGGGAGATCGCTGACAGGAGATAACTGTGGGTGAATAATTCCCGACAAGGAATTAGAGGAGCATTCAGCTCTTCGGGCCAGAGTTAGAGAAGGTCCTGGTGATCGCGATTGTTCTTCGGGGAGTGTAGAATGGTTGCGTCAGAGTGGTATCAGAGCATGTATAGTTCTTTGCTTTCTATAGCAAAGAAGGATAAGGATTAAATACACCATGCCGCCAAGAAGGGAAAGACAGTTGCCCAACCCAGAAGACAGGGAGGTGCGCAGAAGGGGTAGGCCGGCAGGAAATGCAGAGATGGAGCGACGTATGCGAGATCTCTGAGCAAGGCTTGAGGAGATGGAAACAACGCAGAGACGTGGAGTCGACGCTGGAGAGTTTAGTGATTCCGAAGTGGAAGAGGAAGCTGGACACGAAGGGGAGGTCACAGCGGAAGATGCGTCAATAGAGCGATTGATCAAAGCTATCGCCAGGATGAGCTCCAAGACGAAGATGGATATTCCAGCTTTTGAAGGAAGCCTGGATGCAGAAGAGTTGTTGGATTGGATCCGAGCACGTGACACCTACTTCAATTACGAGGATATCGAAGAGGACAAGAAAGTAAGACATGCTGTTACCAAATTGAAGGGACATGCAACATTGTGGTGGGACGAACTACAAGCAGATAGACGTTCCAAGGGAAAACAAAAGATCAAGAGTTGGGATAGGATGATTGCTAAGATGAAAGCAAAATTCATCCCCCGAGATTATCAGATTACTCTGTTCAGGTGAATGTAGAACCTGAGACAGAAGCTGATGACGGTGAAGGAGTACACCGAGGAGTTTTACAAGCTCAACATCAGAGTAGGTCATCGTGAGAGCGATGATGAGAAGGTGGCGAGATACCTGAATGGGTTGAGGTACGACATTCAGGATGAGTTAAGCATAGCAGTTATTAGAACTGTTGAAGATGCTTACCAATTGGCTCTGAAAGCCAAGGAGAAGCTGAGCTGTAAGCAAGGACAGCGAGGGCGAGGCAGAAGTCAGCCCAGAGGCAAGGCAGTTGCCCAGGATAAATATCAGAAACCCAAGGAGGAATGGAAGAAGCCTCAGGGTAAAATTGAGAGAGGCGGAACCTCACAGAGGCAGCCATATGTTGAGCCGAGAGGGCAACAAAATGATCAGCGAGGTGATTATGCTGATGCGAATGTTCTTCCTCGTACTAGAGGTCGAGGTAGAGGAAGAGGAGGAGTGATCACATGTTTTACATGTGGAAAGAATGGGCACAAATCATTTGAGTGTCCTGAGAAAAATTAAGCCAGAGGAGAAGCTCACATCACTGAGGCGCAGAGGTGTGATGTTGAGGATAGAGATAGCGGAAGTGGAAGGTCATTGATGGTGCATAAGGTTCTTTTAACACCTGAGAAGGAGGTGGAAGACCCAGTTCAGAGAACCAGACTGTTCAGGACCATGTGCAAGACCAAGGGCTGGAAATGCAAGGTCATAGTGGACAGCGGAAGCACCGACAATCTTGTTTCAACAAATATGGTGGAGAAATTAGAGTTGGAGACGACCAATCACCCGAGTCCATACAAAGTATCATGGCTGCAGACGGGACATCAGGTGAGTGTCACTAAACAATTTTTAGTTGATTTTAAAATGGGTGAATATAAGGATAGGGTCCTGTGTGATGTCATTCCCATGGATGTCTGTCATGTATTATTGGGTAGACCATGGCAGTATGACCGAAATGTGGTTCATGATGATAGGATGAACATGTACACCTTAGAGAAGGATGGGATGACACATAGATTGCTTCCGAAAAAGGATGTAGAAGTGAAACCGGAAGTGAGCAATACAATACTTCTCATGAGTGGGAAGGAACTTCTCACAGAGATGGAGAAGAGAGAAGATCCATAGTTCCTTGTGGTCAAGAAACCGAGAATTGTCCTGACTAGCTCAAGAGTGGATGACTTACCGGATGAAATTCAGGAACTGCTGGGAGAGTTCGCTGATATCGTCGTGGATGAATTACCTCGTTCGTTACCACCGATGAGGAGTGTGAGTCACCACATTGACCTCATACCAGGAGCAAGTTTACCGAACAAGGCCGCATACAGATTGATGCCTCAGGAGAACGAGGAAGTCAAGAGACAGGTGCAGGACTTGCTGGAGAAAGGACTGGTCAAGGAGAGCCTGAGTCCGTGTGCCGTTCCAACGGTACTTAGTCCGAAGAAGGATGGAGGCTGGAGGATGTGTATAGACTCCAGAGGAATTAATAAAATCACCATCAGATACAGATTTCCACTGCCACGAATGGATTATCTGATGGATTGCCTGAGTGGGGCAATTTACTTTTCGAAGATTGATCTCAAGAGTGGATATCACCAGATTCGCATGAGAGAGGGGGATGAATGGAAAACAACGTTCAGGACAACCGAGGGTCTGTACGAATGGCTGGTCATGCTGTTTGGCTTGACGAATGCGCCAAGCACATTCATGAGACTGATGAATGAAGTCCTGAGGGAATTCATCGGGAAATTTGTTGTCGTATATCTGGATGACATATTGATTTTCAGCAAGACGAAGGCTGAACATTTGAAACATTTGTCCATTGTGATGAGGAAGCTACAATAGGAGAAGTTGTTAGTCAACATGAAGAAGTGTTCCTTCATGAATATAGAGCTCATTTATTTGGGTTTTGTCATATCAGCCAATGAGTTGAAGATGGATCCTGGAAAGGTGGAAGTGATCAAGAATTGGCCATCACCCAGAAATATTTTTGAGGTGAGAAGTTTCCATGGTTTGGCTAGTTTCTATAGAAAATTCATTAGGAATTTTAGTGGAATTAGAACGGCAATGATGGACACCATGAAAAAACGACATAAATATTTTCATTGGACAACAGAGGCTGAAAGGAGCTTCAATCTGTTGAAGTGGAAGATCACAGAGCAACCAATTTTGGTGTTGCCTGATTTTCAGAAGACATTTCAGGTGAAATGTGATGCCAGTGGGTATGCCATTAGAGCGGTCTTAAGTCAAGAGGACAAGCCTGTTGCATATTTCAGCGAGAAATTAGACGATGCGAAGTTGAAATACTCCACATATGATAAAGAGTTTTATGCCATCATACATGCATTAAAGAAGTGGAGGCATTACTTGATACCCAAGGAATTTGTTCTGTACAGTGATAATCATGCATTGCATTTTGTAAGTCAACAAGAGAAGTTGAATCAGAAGCATGCAAAATGGGTGGAGTACATGCAAAATTTCACATTTGTGATAAAACACATTTCAGGAACTGCTAACAAAGTGGTTGATGCTTTGAGCAGGAAATGTTTGTTGTTGCAGGAGTTCAGAGTCAAGACATTGGGTTTTGAGAATCTGAAGGACATGTATGTAGGTGATGTAAATTTTGGAGAGGCATACAAGGCCGCTGAGAACCCGGTTCTCAGGGATCGGATCCCGTGGATAGATTACATGGTCCAGGAAGGATTGTTGTTCAGAGGCAATCAACTGTGCATTCTGAATTTCTCCATGAGGGAGAATCTGCTGAAAGAGAAGCACAGTGGAGGATTAGCAGGTCATTTTGGACATGACAAAACATTCACCAAGCTGAGCGAATCATATTTTTGGCCGGGCATGTGCGTAGATGTAAAAAGGTTTGTTGACAGGTGTCGAATTTGCCAACATTCGAATGGCCGAAAGAAAAATGATGGATACTATCAGCCATTACCCATACCCGAGAGGCCATGGGAGGCAATTAGCATGGATTTTGTTCTGGGATTGCCGAGAATGCAGAGAGGAGTCGATTCCATCTTTGTAGTGGTGGACAGGTTTTCGAAAATGGCACATTTTATCCTGTGTCAGAAGACCAGCGATGCGACCCACATCACAAACTTGTTTTTCAAAGAAATCATGAGACTGCATGGATTGCTGAGAAGCATAGTCTCGGACAGGGATACAAAATTCATAGGTCGTTTTTGGAGGACGCTATGGAAGAATCTAGGAACTAACTTGGAATTTAGTTCAGCATATCATACGCAGACAGATGGACAGACGGAAGTGGTCAACAGAAGTCTGGGAGATTTGTTGAGAAGCTTGGTGACAAACTGGATGGATTGCCGAGAAGCATAGTCTCGGACAGGGATACAAAATTCATAGGTCATTTTTGGAGGACGCTATGGAAGAAGCTAGGAACTAACTTGGAATTTAGTTCAACATATCATCCGCAGATGGATGGACAGATGGAAGTGGTCAACAGAAGTCTGGGAGATTTGTTGAAAAGCTTGGTGACAGAGCACCATAGCAACTGGGACAACATATTGCCACAGGCAGAGTTTGCTTACAATGACTCTATAAACAGGAGTACAGGAAGAAGTCCATTCCAGATTGTATATGGGACACAACCGAGAGGAGTTTCTGAACTCAGGGAGTCAGAATAGGCTGTGACTAACAGCGCGAGCGCAAAAGAATTCACTGAAGCGATGCAAGAAATTCACAGTCAGGTGAAGCAGTGACTGCAGAAGTCTAATCAGGAGTACAAGCGCAGGGTCGATCAGTGGAAAAGAAAACTTCAGTTTGAAGTTGGTGATTTGGTTCTGGCACACTTAAGGAAGGAAAGGTTCCCAAGGGGAACATACAACAAGCTCAAAATGAAAAAGATCGGGCCATGCAGAGTCCTGATGAAATTTGGAGAAAATGCTTACGAGCTTGAGTTGCCGGATGGCATCGGGATATCTCCGATATTCAATATTTCAGATTTATACCCATACAGGGCTGGAGAAACAGAAGATGGAACTGAGGAACCAGTGATCCAGTGGCAGAAGCAGATACCAGTTGCACAGAAGCTGCAGATGGAATACATACTGGAGAAGTGAATGGGAAAGAAGACCAGGTGGAAGCAGTATTTTGAATACCTGGTAAAATGGAAGAATCACCCAGTGGAGGATGCTAGCTGGGAGACAGAAGCATTTATCCAGAGGCATGGACAGACTGTGCAAGAGCTCATGGGCAGGAGCCCATGAAGATTTTCAAGCCGAGGAGTATGATGCAGGAGCATCGCTCACTCATCAAGTGAGCCAGTGCGTGGAGCAGAAGAGACAGATGGATAGTGCCAGAACACATTTTGGAATTACTTTGGAGTTGTTGCACCACTCTTTAATGAAGTCATTCATAAAGAAGCGCACTTGTATTGTAAAGGGGACCTTGAGCCTTTAAGCTCTCGTCCTTAGTATATAAGAAGGCATTTAATAGATTTAATGATGTTAGATAGGAATTAATTGTAGATTTGATAGTTGTATAATTCGAGAGGGAAAACGGAATATAGGCACCCTCCTTTGTACATTGTAACATATTGAGAAACAGGAGCAGGAACAAGAAGAGAAGAGAAAGCAGAGAACTTGTGAAGAAAACCCATGTACAGATTGAATTAATAGGAGGGAACCTTTGATTCAATTTCATGGTTTGTGTTGATTTCTCTGTGTTGATATTATGCTCATGAATGTTTGCTTTCTGTCATGCATCTATTGTGAATATGCTGTGTATGTGATTTCACAGTTTAGTTGAAGTCTGAGAGAGAAGAGAATGAGTTTCAATTGTTTCTCTGTTTGAGTCGGGAGATTCCTACATAGAGTGCAGTCGAATTCATCCGCATAAAGTGTGTTGATGAGGCTCAACAGTTGAACTCTTATTCTCGTTCACCCAGAAATTGATTGGGTTTAATAGAGTCGTGCAGGAGGAGTGCAGGCTGAAATTGGAGTCTCAGTAGCTAATATGAGCATAGGAAGACATGGATTACTGTAGCTGCAAGTTCCCAAAGTCTGGAAGACTCAACACTTTGAGAGCTATTGGAAGTCGAGTGCAAGAAGCGTGTGCAATTTCTCTGAGGAAATCAGAGTTGATAAGCTCAGGAGGAATAGTTCCTTCATGAGTCTTGAGAGAAGGAACAAGGAGAAGGCTCGAGCCAGAAGAAGCTTTGAAGTGGAAGAAATCCTCAAGGAGGAGAATCAATGGCCAGGGTTCGTAGGATAGAATCGCGAAGTCCCGCCAACCGTCATATCTAGGAGAAGTGTGTAAGAGTTAACCATTTAAGCGCAGGAAGGAACTAAGAGCCATCGGGATTCGGCTATCGGGGTTTACGGAGGCCAGAGTTTCGCACTCGTTGAAATCGCGATTGGTGATTTCCCGAAGTCGTTGGAGTCGTTGATCACCGTGAGGACATGTGGCACAGGATCCGGAGACATCGGATTTCGACATATCGGGAGTTGGGGAACCAAGCAGTTGGAGCAGGTGTTACGATATCGCGATCCGCGATATCCCACGAGGGTCACAACGTTGATTGTGAAGAAGCGTGTCGAGGGATCCCATCATATCGGGGTTCGGAGGATCGGGATTCTCAAAGGGAGAAAACACTTGCATGTCATATTTGCGATCCGTGAAATCTCGAAGGTGACGTGGTAGCGTGGGACCCCGAAAGTTAGTGGAGTACAGGTGGCATTGTATCGGGGATTCGGACTTCGGGGTTTGTGGAGGCAAGAGTTCATACACGTCGAAATTGCTAATAGTGATTTCCTGATACGATTGGAACCGTTGATCTCTACGGGAACACATGGCGTGAGATCCCTAGGAGTCGGGATTCGGGACTTAGAGGGTCCTGTGAAATGGTGACTCAGGGATCGCAAATTCCTGAGTTGCGATTTTCCGATTTCCATTTGAAGCAGGGACCATCCGTGTCAGAACGAGAGGACAGGTGGCATCACATCGGAGTTCGGGGTTCAGAGTTTTGAATTGCAAGAGACCCGTGCCTGTGAGTTTCACGATATCGCGAAACCCGATTTCCCGATACGTGAAGGGGAGATCACTGACAGGAGATAACTGTGGATGAAGAATTCCCGACAAGGAATTAGAGGAGCATTCAGCTCTTTGGGTCAGAGTTAGAGAAGGTTCTGGTGATCTCGATTGTTCTTCGGGGAGCACAGAACGGTTGCGTCATCCAGGGAACAACTTATTCCATTTTTCATTAATTAATATGTTTGTGGTTGAAGAATTGATACATTTGAACAAGGAATGGAATTCTTTTCTAATTTCCGCTAACATTCTAAGAGACCCTAAATAAGACATTCCTCTATCTCCAGAGGCATCAACACTTCATAGTTTAGAGTGAGAAAGGAAGATGTTACTGAAAAAAGAAAAGGGAAAGAAATAGAACACATGTCATTCATTCAACCAACCTCCGAAAACAAGAGCATGTCAAGATTGATTGATAAAACTGAGGAGATCCAATCTCCTAGTATATCGCGCACCAAGTCCTCTGCCAAGAAATTTCCCATACACATACTTCAACTAGATCTTGTTGAAGGTGCGAACAAGGGAATTCATGAAATACAGGTGGATTTAGATGAAGAAAATGCACATAATCAGGAAATGAAGTAGCAAATAAAGAAAAACCAACACGTTATAGCCCAATTTTATCAAGAAAACAGAGAGTTGAGAAGGAGGCTGGTAGAAAACATTATTGAAACACCATCTTCGCAAAGTTGAGTAGGTCAGTTATCCTCTTCCTCGCCCACAACAAGAGAATATAATGTAAATTGGGTTAGAAAAAAACTCAGAGAGGCCCAAGATGTAATCATTGATCTTAGGAAGGAAAAGAGGATGTCAAAGGAAAAAATCATGTAACATTTCAAAGAGTGCATATCAGTTGTTGATAATGCATGTGCAGCTCTCCTCGGTGCTCAATCAAAATTGAAAATAAATGTGGTGTTGTTGAGACAGGTGAAGAGTTTGAACAAACAAAACTTGTCTTTAAGAAAAACGATCAGTGATTTAAGGTTACAGGTGAAGTTGGAGGTAGAAGATAAGCAGGAGATAAATCCCCTAACTAGATTAGTGGAAAACATACGTAAGGGAGCTCCATTTTTGTCTTTTAGGGTCATGGCATGGAATCTTTCTCCATACATTTCCTTCTTTCTTACGTTAACAATAAGTCAAATGAAACACTTGGGCACTGAATATTCCTGTTGCTACCTTTTCTTGCAGTTTCTACAAAGTTCATCATTCTTATTTTCCATGCAGAGAGAGTATTGCAATTCATTACAACGTGTGTGAAATTAATATATACCAGTGTCATGGGAGATTCCCAAAGAAAAAGAAAGAATACGAGAAGTGGCAGGGATGTGAGGTTTGAACCTCAAGATTTGGAGTTAATAAATGAAGACCCGATGATCAGGGTGTCTTTTGAAGAGGTTGGATGTATGCATTTCTGCGAAATTATTCAATTATATAATATGAAACTAGCTGATAAGTTCGCGCTCAATTTTGTTGGGGTCATCATGACAATTGTGGGAATCACTTTCCAAGTGACAAAGGAAATTTTATCAGTTGCGATGGAGATCCCTCCACATGGAGAAAAATGGTTTAAATGTATGCCTCTAGACATTTTATGTTATATGGATTTCATCAAGCCTAAGTGTTGAAATCAGAAAATTAGAGCCGACATTCCAAGCCAGTATCCCCTAGAGCCTTTCGAGAAACTTTTGAAGATAATGAGAAAATATTGCACCTATGAAGGAAGGTTCGACAAGTTGTATCCATACTACATCAGGTTACTAATGCACTTCAAAGGGAAAATCCCCTTAAACTTACCTTTCTTCTTGTGTCAAATCCTGGGAAATATGAAAGATAGTGTCGAGGCCAAGGATGATCAGCCAGGGAACAAATTATTCCATTTTTCATTAATTAATGTGTTAGTGGTTGAATAATTGAGGCATTTGAAGAAGGACTGGAATTCTTTTCTGATTTTCGCTAACTTTCCTAGAGACCCTAAATGAGACATTCCTCTATCTACAGAGCAATCAACACTTCATAGTTCATAGGAGAGAAAGGAAGATGTTACTAAAAAAATAAAAGGGAAATAAATAGAAGACATTTCATTTAGTTAGTCAACATCCTAGAAAAAGAGAAGTTCAAGATTGACTGATAAAACTAAGGAGATCCAAGTTCCCAATAAACTACACACCAAGTCCTCTACGAAGAAATTTCCAATACACACAATTAAAATAGAGCTTGTTGAAGGTGCGAACAAGGGAATTGATGAAAGATAGGTGGAGTTAGGTGAGGATCATGCAAATACTCGGGAAATGGAGAAACAAATAATGAAAGCGCAACACATTATAGCAAAAATTTATCAAGAAAACATAGATTTGAGAAGGGGATGGAAGAAAAGATTATTGAAACACCAGCTTCACAGAGTCGAGGAGGTCAGTTATCCCCTACCTTGCCCACAACAAGAGAAAATAATGTAAATTTGCTTAAAAAACATCTTAGAGAAGCCCAAGATGTAATCATTGATCTTAGGGAGGAAAATAGGATGTCAGAGGAAACAATCATGGAACATTTCAAAGAGTGCATACCAGTTGTTGATAATGCATGTGCAACTCTCTCAAGTGCTCAATCCAAACTGAAAAGAAATGCGGTTTTGTTGACACAAGTGAAGAGTTTGAACAAATGAAACTTGTCTTTAAGAAAAACGTTAAGATATTTATGGTTATAGGAGAAGTTGGAGGCAGAAGATAAGGACGAGCTAAACCCCTAATTGGTGTTGTTGAAGAATAAGTAAGGGAGCTCCATTTTTTTCTTTTTGGTTCATGGCATGGAATCTTTCTCCATACATAGCCTATTTTATTATGTTAACAAGAAGTCAAATGCAACACTTGTGCAATGAGTATTCACTGCGCAAGCATTGTAATCTTACTTGATGAGGATGGATGGTATTAATGAAACACATGCAAGTTTTGAAGGAGATGCATGGTTCCCAACCATTGCAGCCACTTGGAGTTGCACGAACGACCCCAAATGGGCATCCGCTACACAAAATCGCCACGCGCATGCTATAGCCAGTAATCACGCAACACCAACCACAGTCTGTTATACAAAGGTGACAGAGCTTCTAACACTATGCATGATTACTCGAGCACCCCTTATAATAAAACATTGATTTAACACAACCAGATGGTCGAATCTTACTCATGACCAAATGATTGAAACAAATATGTCGGTTATGTTATGATTGGGCACAATTGGGTTTCTATTTTTAGTAAATTGTATTGAAGAGGTTGTCCAATGGGAGAGTAATAGAGTCCATGATTCTAGGGGGAAGTAGTTCAAACCTAGCAGCCCAAAAGGACGTTAGTTTTTTATATATTGGGTATTTTTTTATGTAAGTCAGGTTTAAAAAAAAGTGTAGACAAGGCACTCTTGAATGTAATTTTCTGAATCTAATGGAAATATAAATGCAGAGGTCCCGAGGCTTGTGATGAAAATAGTATCATGGTGGTGGTTTTATGTATTATGATCCTATCTTCGTATGTACTTCTTGTTTCCTGCAAATTCGTGTATGTTTCATTTGTTTAAATTGGAAATATTTAAAGGGTTTAAAATTCATCTCATGGTGCTTTAGACTCAACCATTTAAACTCTATGTTTTCTTCTAAGTTAGGTCAGAATTCATCTCTAATGCTGCTCTGATTTTCTTTATGTTTTTCCTTTCTTTCGCCATACACAATGATATTGAAACTGAAAGACCATTACCTATTTAGCCTTTTTCCTATCAAATCTTCCCCTACCAGTCATTGATTTCTCTTGTTTTCAGGGGGTTGAGTCCATATCCTAAAAATTACTATACCTCCTTGCCAGCGAAACTAGAAAAAAAAACTTTCTCAAGCATCTACATCTAGCCATAGTCCAAAGTTATTATCTATCAGAGAATAGGTCTTAGAGAGAGCCCTCTCTATATCGGGAAGGCAAGTTTCCAGTCTTAAATTTGGTTTGATGATTACCTTGGTATATCGTTTTCTTTAGTCCAACAATTTATCAAGTGATAACTTCTTGTCATTTTTAGGATGGTAATTAGGGTAAACCAGATTTTGTAAAAAGAGAGATTTTTTCGATAACTTACTCTTTTAAAAGCTTGACATGTCACTTGTGGAAATTAAACCTCTATGGGAAAAACACACCTTAGCACAAACCACTCTGGCTCAACCCAATTAAAAATTTTCATTTAATAGTAGTTGAAGTGGATCTTAATTTACATAGACAATTACAATGAACTAAGAGTCAATTATATAGTAGTCGTTTGAAAGAGCTTATCGTCGAGATGAATTCTAGACCTTTTTCCATTGGTTTATCTCAAAAATTACGAGGTTGGATGGACACTCTCCAAAATTGTCAGAAATACGGAAAGACACCCTACTTGTAGCTTAAGATAATTCAGAGGAGAGAGAGCATGATGATTTGATCCATTCGGTATTTTCAAAACATCGTGGACACCTTGGGATTTTGAAAAAATCGTGGACACCACTGCTCCTAGTTAATTTAGTTTTCGAGTTTGAGCATGCATAAAAATGATAATGAGAGTGGCAACCAAGGATGTTCCTTCCAATGTTTTAATTTACAATGAGAAAGTTTCGCAATTTAGCATCGATTATCCTTTGTTTATTATTTTTACCATCGATTCGCTGCTAGTTGTTATTTGATTGAAGGTAGACATATTTCAACTCTATATGACTCGCATGATATAATATTCAATTAAAGAGTTTATCATACACATCACACTTCTTAATTTATAAAATTCATTGTAAGGTATGCACTGCTTTTTAAATTCCAGATAATCAAGAAAGAGCACAATGGAGTGAACTAGTCATAGAGTGAAGTTTAGTTTGAGTAGTGAAGTTTTACATTCCATAACCAGAATTTAGCTACAATGATGAATACCAATTGATCAGATCAGTTGTGTTTCATAGTCGGCATCGGGAGATTGAGGAGATCTAGCAGGCCATGTCCATTTGAAAAATGTGATGCCTAAGTTTTTGGTATTCAGTTATCTTAGTTGTTCCAGCTGTGTAACCGTAGCTGCCACTTGTTGATCAACCTATGCCACGTTTTTTTTGTTTGTTGTTGCGTAACTCCTCAACAGAGCTGCTGGGCATTATTTAAAGACTTAGTTTTTGTAAAAACAAATGTTTTGATCATTTTGGTGTAGCTTTTGTAAATACAGGGGTTCTCTTTTATTTTTTGTATTTTTTCATGTCACAAAGAGTTGCTCATTTGTTTTGTTGTATCTTTCATGTAATAGATGCACTCTGTTGTGATTTTATGAAGTTTTTTCTAATATAAAACCAAGGTTGTCTCTATAACTTGTTCTAACATTTTGGGTTGTCTCTGTAACTTGTTGTAGCATTTTATTTGAAAACACAACATTCAAAACAAAGTTTTTTTTTTTAGTAAAGTTTCTTTGGGAAATTTCTTCTAGACAAGATTTGAGTCTGTTTGGGTTTGATTATATATTCATATAACTCCTTGTAAGCTCAAATCTTTCACTTGGTATCAAAACAGAGTTTGTGTCTATTTGCAGCCAAAAGAAGGAGACAATGGCCGAAAATAACAATTCAGTCTACTAATAGATTCCTTTTTTTGTGGGGAAAATTATGAGTATTGGAGTGTGAAGGTGAGAACTTTTCTCATATCACAAGATTTATGGATTCTTGTTTGTGCAGGGTACACAGAGCTAGTTGATCAAGATGATTATAATGCATTATCAATTGATCAGAATATAGAATTGAAGGAGAATAGGAAAAGGGATGCTAAGGCTCTGTTTCTTCTTCAAACGGGAGTTGATAGCTCTGTGTTTCCAAAAATTGCAGAATGTGGAATTTCCCATAATGCTTTGGAAACTTTGGAAAAATCTTATAAAGGTTCTATCAAGGTAAAGGTTGTTAAACTCCACATGTTCAAATGATATTTTGAGTCTCTATCTATGAAAGAAAGTGAAAATGTTGAAATTTTTTATCACTAGAGTTCAGAATATTGTAAATGTTATTCATGCTCATGGTGAAATACTTGAAGATAGGAAGATTGTTGAAAAGGTTTTAATAAGTCTTCCCAAAAAGTTTGATCCAATTACTATTTCTATAGAAGAGTCAACGGATTTATCTCAGCTAACCCTTACTGATTTATTTGGTAGTCTTCAAGTTCATGAAGACAGGTTGAAAAAGAATAAGGAACCTTTTGATCATGCTTTTCAAACTAAGTTGAAAGTTGATGAGAAGAAGAAACAGTTTTCATCTACCATGACTGGAGCTTCTACTCCTTTTTTTAGAGGAGGTAGAGGTCATGGAAGACATAGAGGAAGAGGTGGCTGAGGTAGAGGAAGAAGCAAAAAAACTGGTAGAGGCATTTTTCATTGCAGCTATTGTAATAAACATGGTCACCTTGAAAACTATTGCTTTAAGAAGAAGAGAGACACCTGTCAAGCAAATTTCAGCAAGGAAGAAGTTGAAATCTCTCAAACTATGTTTCTTACAAGTAATTGTCTTGAAGCTAAAGATGATTTTACATGGAATTTAGATAGTGGTTGTTCAAATCATATGACTGGAAACAAAATTTTGTTTGTAAAGTTAGATAAAAGTGTGAAGGGAAAAGTAAATTTTGGCAATGATAATGAAGCAGATATAATGGGTAAAGGTACCCTTGCCATAAAATTCAAGAATGGAGGTGTTATGTATGTACAAGATACTTTGTGTGTTCCAGGTTTAAGGTAGAATTTGATTAGCATAGGGTGGCTAAACTCTAAAAAATACAAGATTGTTTTTGAAGGAATATTTTGTAGGATTTTTAACAATAATGCCCTAGTTGTTGAAGTTCCTATGACATAAAATAGGATGATTTTGATGAGAATGGAATCAAATGTATCTTGTTTGAATGTCTCAGTTGATGTGTCTTGGCTTTGGCACAAAAGTTTAGGAAACATTAATTTTGGATCTCTTTCTATGCTGCAAAAGAAGAATTTAGTAAGAGGTTTATCCTCTTTCACAAATCCTGGTAACAAGTTATGTGAAGGTTGTGTAATAAGGAAGAAACATAGAGATAGTTTTCATTTTCATAAATTTAGAGTAGTAGAGCCTTTGGATTTAGTACATGCAAGTATTTTTGGCCCAATGCAAACTTTGTCCTTTGCCGAAAACAAATATTTCCTTCTATTTGTCGATGGTTTTTCAAGAATGTCCTGGGTTTATTTTCTAAGTGAGAAGTCTCAAGCTTTTAGTTTTTTTTTTTTAATTTAAAGCACTTGTTGAGATGCAACCAGGATACTATTTGAAAGTCTTTAGAACTGATCGAGGTGGAGAATTCACCTTTGATGAATTCAAAGAATTTTGTAATTTACATGGAATCAAGAAGGAGTTAACTAATGCATATACTCCTCAACAAAATGGAGTAGCAGAGAGAAAAAACAAAACAATTGTAGAGATGGCTAGATCTATGTTAAAAGAAAAGAGTTTGTCAAACATGTGTTGGGAAGATGCAGTCCATAAAGTTGTTTTTATCCTTAACAAAAGTTCTAGAAAGATGGTAAAAAATTATACTCCTTATGAAGCTTCATTTTTTAGAAAACCAACTATTTTTCATCTAAAATTTTTTGGGTCTGTACGCTTTGTTCACATTCATGCACAACAAAAACAAAAATTAGATGGAAAATAAGTGAAATATATTTTCATTGGATATTCAGAAGAAAGCAAGGCTTATAAGTGTTTTGATCCACTTACTAATAAATTTTATGTTAGTAGAGATGTGATCTTTGATGAAGGGGGAGTTTATCAAAAGAATGAAGGAGAAGATAAAGACCTTACCCCACATATTGAAAATTTGATTTTTGATAACAATGATCAATCTTTGCACCCTTTGTTGTAAGAAATGTAGGCTAACCTTCAAGGAGTTCTCCATCAAATTCATATTTATCTTCTCCATGAACCGGATCTCAAGTTGATACTCAAACAACACCTCCATCTAGTCCTCCTAGAAAAACAAGAAGTTTGAAAGAGATTTATGAGACATCAAGGTATGATAATGATCATTTTTCTCTTGTTTCTTCTACAAATGTTGAGCCTGCCAATTTAAAAGAAACTTGTTTTGCTGAGCCATGGGTGCAAGCAATGGAGGATAAAATGTCTCAAATATGGAAAAATGACAAATGGGAGATAGTTGAACTCCCCCATGGAAAATATTCCATTGGAGTAAAGTGGATTTACAAGATGAAATATAATATGGATGGAAGCATTTCAAAACACAAGGCACATTTAGTTGCAAAGGGGTGTGTGCAACAAGAAGGCATTGACTATGAGGAAACGATTTCCCCTGTAGCAAGACTTGAAACAACAAGAATTTTTCTTTCTATTGCATCTTAGTTAAAGTTGAAAGTTTATGAGATGGATCTCAAATATGCTTTATTAAATGGATATTTGAAGGAAGAAGTTTATGTTGAAAAACCTCAAGGTTTAATTGTTGAAGGTAAAGAAGATAACATGTATAGGCTTAAGAAGGAACTTTATGGTCTTAAACAAGATCCTAGAGCTTGGTACTCTAGGATTGATAAATACCTTCATGATCATGGTTTTGTTAAGTGTTCTTCAGAAAGTGCAGTCTACACAAAGGTCATTGGATCAGATTTTATTATTCTCTGCTTGTATGTAGATGACTTATTATTTATGGGCACCTCAATATCACTTGTGAAGGAGTTTAAAGAAGAAATGAAATTAGAATTTGAGATGTTTGATTTGGGAGAAATGCAATATTTTTTGGGCATGCAAATCATACAATCAAATTAAGGTATATCTATTTTCCAAACCAAATATGTTGAAGACATGTTGAGGAGGTTTAACATGAAGAATTGTAAAGTTGTGAGTACTCCTCTTGTTGTTGGGAGAAAATTGATGAAAGAAGATGAATCTTCTCTCTGTGATGCCAGTCTCTATAGATCCATGGTTGATAGCTTAATGTATCTGACCACTACTAGACCAGACATTATGTTTTCTATAAGTCTGATTTGCAGGTTCATGAATCAACCTCATGAGTCTCATTGGCAAGCAACTAAAATAATACTCAGCTATGTAAGTTGTACCATATTTTTTGGATTTTTTTATAATGCTACTAATAATTTCAACATTGTAGCATACAGATGCAGATTGAGTAGGTATCTTGGATGATCGCAAAAGTACTTCACGATATCTTTTTTTTCTTGGAGGAAATCTTGTTTCTTGGAGTAGCAAAAAGCAACCCACAGTTTCTCTTTCTACAGTCAAAGAGGAGTACATTGCAGCATAATCTACAAGCACTCAAGTCATTTGGATGGCAAGATTGTTAGAATAATTGGACATGGAAATCTGTATACCTATTAAAGTTTATTGTGACAATCAAAGCACAATCTCCATGACAAAGAATCCAGTTTTCCACAGCAAGAGTAAACACATTGACATTCTCCATCACTTCATAAGAGAGCTTGTCCAAGAAGAGTTTCTTTTTTTTGAATTTTGTAAATCTGAAGTTCAGCTTGCAGACATTTTTATGAAGGCTCTTCCAAAAGATCGATTGGTGAAATTTAGATCACAGTTGGGAATCCTCAAACTTGACATCAAGGGGGGAGATTGAAAAACATGATGCATGAGTTTTCGACATTCAGTTATCTTAGTTGTTCCAGCTGTGTAACCATAGCTTCCACTTGTTGATAAACCTCTGCCATTTTTTATTTTTTTTTTGCTGCGTAACTCCTCAACCGAGCTGTTGGGCATTATTTAAAGACTAAATTTTTGTTAAAGAGAATGATCTGATCATTTGGTATAGCGTTTTGTAAAGACATAAGTGGTCTTTTATTTTCTGTAGTTTTTCATGTGACAAAGAGTTGCTCATCTGTTTTGTTGTAGCTTTCATGTAATAGATGCACTCTGTTGTGATTTTATGAAGATTTTATGAAGTTTTTTCTGATATAAAAACAAGGCTGTCTTTGTAACTTGTTGTAGCATTTTGGATTGTCTCTGTAACTTGCTGTAGCATTTTATTTGAAAACACAGCATTTAAAACACAATTTTGTTTTTTGAGTAACGTTTCTTTGGACAAAATTTCTTCCAAACCGGATCTGAGTCTGTTTGGGTTTGATTATATAGTCATATAAATCCTTTTAAGCTTAGGTCTTTCACCATTTTCCATTCACATTTTTTACTAGACCTTTATTTTCTTCAAGCCACCAGTCGGACGGGATATGAAGTCTATCAATCAATAAGTCACGGCTCTTATTGACAAGAGTTGGATCTCTACTTGAAAATTTGAAGAATTTGTTCTCCCCAACAAAGCCATCGAGTAAATAGAGATAAACCTCTAAATTATGGAAGTCACACAGATTATGAGTGGGCTTCAAGAAGAGAGAGTTATCGTTGTCCAGAGAAAGCTGGATGCCCACATGAAAATATGTCCAGGGAAACCAACTGAGTAGTTTGCTGACCCATCCCATGTTCTCGTTCAAAAAAATCCCAGGGACATTTGGAACAAAATCATGCTTGTTAACAATCCTCAGAATATTGACGCCAATATCCTCCTTACGTTGGGCGAACATTGACGACACCCTGGATATCTTGCCACAGATAAACAACTTGCGGTCGCCCTATTTGTGCGGGCTGATCACCATCCCCGTTATTTATTCTTGGGGAAGAGGAACTCAATGGATACTTTAGGTGTGAAGCCCACAAATCCTTTGTATAAAGCGGAAATGCAAATTGGACCATCCTATGTCGGAGTGTATAATTGGAATTCAGATGATGCTTGCAGTTTCTAGAAACAAATTGTATAGGAGGTTGTTGTTTTCTTTCTGAAAGACTGTAGAGATATAATTGAGAGACAAATATTTACTAATATTTAGTTGGTATATATAGGATTCTATTAATCTCAAAATACAGAAGTCTGAGTCAATGATCACAGTCCGAGTTACTGTTCGCGAACTCAACACAGTGAGACCTACCATTCTCATTGACCATAGTCAGTCCTACCATTCTCATTAGTGTAATGCTGAAATTATATTGGAATACTACATTCCATAGAGTACAGAGACTGACTATTGGGTGTGTCCACACGTTTTTTACAGTATTTGATACCTAATTATTTGGACTTTATCTATGATAAAAACTAAGTGGTATTTCTTGTCATCTTCTCTTGAATTAATATAGGTTAAGTGGGCCTAATGGTTAAGAACATATTGTCATCTTCTCCTTAACTAATATAGCCTAAGTGGGTCTAATGGTTAAGAACATGTGTTTCCTCTTAAGAGGTCACATGTTCCAATCCAGAGGGGGATAGGGTATATATACCTTCATAGACTTTACCATTGTGCTTGGAGCTTTCTAAAGGTATTGTTCCATATATGGGCTTCTTATATAGATGTACCACTAATATATCCCATACAAATATAGCTCAAAGATCTATATCAATCATTGTTTCTTCATCCATGTATCATCTTATCTAGTGTAATGATATATTTTTTTCATATGAAATCGATTAAGAAACAAGAATATTAGAAATGTTTTATTATACAGTGCATGGATGCTTAGATATTTAAAGGTAGACATATTTCATCTCTATATCACTGGCATGATATTGTTGGGATTTGGTGACAATGAATTCCTTCAAAGGATGGATTTGGATCCTATTATTCTACATTGGTTACAACCAAATAGACCATGTTAAAATATGGATAGGGATTGAATTTAATAATCAGCTTCTTGTAAATGTATATAAATACATCTAATCTCGTAGAGGCAGAGAGAGAGAGATAGAGTGAGAACTTGCTAGTTTGATGTAATCTCCATGATCTGAATAATAAGACAACCGATGCCTATGCTTGGTGGACGTAGCCCAACGTTTGGGTGAACCACATGAAATCCTTGTGTTTATAATCTGTGTGTGATTGTTAATTATCATATGTGAATTGTGTTTTCCGCATTTGCAATTCTAACAAGTGGAATCAGAGAGGTGTCAAGGGCATCATATTTCAGAGGAGAAGCAACTTCTGTGTGAGTTGCGTCGATCTCCACATCGCCGCGAGTTCCTCCTCTTGAAGGGTGTGACATCTTATTACTTAGACTTACGCTGATGAAAAATACTGATATCGTCGTGGTTTAGGGTTGAGGAACAATGCATAGATCTTTCAAGATCACCGCACTCCAAGTGTATCGGGAGGTGCAAACTCACCTCACTCTAGTGGTAGCATGAGGTGCGGTGACTCGTTTTAAAATCAAAAGCCATGGTCTCCTTAAATTAACTTGCATGTTTTTTATGGAGTGAAACGAATTTATGGTATGGTCTATTTTATTTTATTTTATTTTTTGAAAAGGTTAAGGTATTAAATTTGGATTTATGAAAAGGTGAATTTATATTATATGATATTATATTAAAAGCATAAATTCAAGTGGGTGGATGCTTTATATAATATATTTGAGGTGGCCCTTTTTATATATTATTAAAACATGTTTTAATTAAACTTTTTTACCAATCATTCCTTCACATTATTTTTTTTAAAAGGGTTTTGAGATTTTTTTATAAGTAGTGGATATTAGGAGATTTTTTGTGCTAATGGCTAAGATACAAAGTTTGAAGTTTGAAGTTAAAAATTTCAGCGCTAAAAACAACTTTGAAGTCTGGAAGCTCAAGATACAGGATTTAATGGTGCAACAAGGGTTGCAAAAAGCATTGGCACGCAAGTCAAAGAAACCAACAACCATGACAAATGATGAATGGGAAGATCTTGATACAAAAGGTCTTAGTACCATTCATTTATGTCTGGTGGATGATGTTCTATTTAATATCATAGGAGAGGATATTGTTGGGTATATATGTTATATTCTTTGCATGTGTGTGTGTGGGCGCATCAGGTTCGAAAACTGTGTCTTTTGTGTTGTGACGGTCGGGCGCTTTCCATGGGGGTCCCAGGGGGGGTAGGTATGCCCCCCCTAGTTACGCAAAGCGTTCGGAAACGAGCAGTAATCCGGGGCAGCGCCCCCAAATTTTTTTTTGGGCGAGTTTTGCTATTTTTAGCGGTTTTCTAAATTAATCCCCGATTAAGGGATTAGGGTTTTGGTATCTATGGAATACCTAAAAACATTGTATATATTGTATGGTGAATGGTCAAATTTGATATAATGAATATAAGAAAAGTTTTCCCGGTTGAGGATTTATGGTATAAATCTTTGTGTACTTTGTGAATGAGCCATTGATTAATTTTTGTTTTGCGTAAGAATCTATATGAATTGCTTTACTTCTTAGGTTTAAAACTTACATGTGGTATCATAGCTTATTTTTGGCTTCAGAGGGATGCCTTTGTTGTTGAGGGTTTGGCTCGGTCTTGATAGATCAAGTTTATCTTGGGTCTGTGATAAACCTGGGTCTAGTGGGATCTTTTATAGTGGATATTCGAGTGTAGAAAGAGGAATGGCGAGCTCTTATAAAATCGATATAGAGAAGTTCAATGGTAAAAAAATTGAGCTATGGAAGCTCAAGATGGAGTAACTTCTTGTAGACAAAGAACAATGGATCGTTGTGGATCCTGGTACATAGCCTACTGGTATGCAACCTACTATCACATAGTCGACTGGTACACAATCTACTAGTACACAAACTACAAGTACACCACTTACTGGTATGTCAAAGGAAGATTGGGAGAAGTTGGACAGAAGAGGAAGGAGTATTATTCGACTCTGCCTGACAGATTCGGTGTTGTTGAATGTCTCGGGAGAATCTATAACTAAGGAACTATGGGATAAGTTAGGAAATTTGTATCAATCAAAGTCTGTGGTAAACAAGTTGTTTCTTTGAAAGAATATGTATCATATTAGGATGGAAGATGAAGATTCTGTGACAGAACATATAAATGTCTTTAATACTCTGTTAAGTCAACTTGTCTCTGTTATTAGTACGATTGCAGAAGAAGATAAGTGTATTACTTTTCTATGTTCTTTTCTAGACTCTTGGGATAATCTGGTTGTAGCAATTAGTAGTATCACTCAATCTACATTGAAGTATGAGGATGTAGTTGCATCCTTATTATATGAAGAGATGAGGCAGAAAAACATGGATGGTCATAGCACAGATGCGTTATTTGTAAGAGGGAGTACCCAAAACAGGAATCCTAGTAAGTTTTCGGGGGAGGGACACCTAAATCTACAGGTAGATCTAAGTCTCTAGGAAAAACTTTGAGGAAATAATGGAAGTGTGGTAAAACATGGCATTATAAGAAATATTGCAAGTCTAAGAAGGTTGATAAACCAAAGGGATCTGATAGTAACTCTTCCACAGAGGAAAGAACCTCCACTGAAGAAGGAGGTGATGTTTACCTGGCATCTGCAGATACACGTGTAGATCGTGAGGTATGGTTGATCGACTCAGGTTCGTCATACCATATGACTCCTCACAATGAGTGGTTCTCTAAATATGAAAAATACAATGGTGGTGATGTATTCCTCGGAGATGAATCGACAACCAAAATCATTGTACGTGGAAGGGTTAAGTTGTTGCTAAAAGATAGAGGATTAGAACTCTCCCTCGGGTTCTTCACATTCCAAAACTTGCCAAGAGCCTAATATTTGTAAGCAAGTTGGATGATGCAAGAGTGGATACTATATTTGGAAATAACACTTGCAAGATGGTACGAGGAGAAATGGTGTTGATGAGGGGAGTTCGGTGTGGAACTCTTTACAAGTTGTTGGGAAGAACTTCTACTAATGGGTGTAACAGTGAGAAGAGAAATGAAGGAGACAATACCAATACCATTCCTAAAATAAAGACCATGTTGTGGCAACAAAGAGTGGGACATATTGGAGAAAAGGGCTTTCAAACACTACACGGTAAAGGCATGGTTGAAGGTATGTCTAATTGCACTCTGGATTTTGATTTCTGTGAACATTTCATATATGGTAAACAAAATTGAGTATGATTCTCATCTGGTGCTACAAGAGCAAAGGGGATCTTAGAATTGATACACAATGATGTGTTTGGACATGTGCTTGTTCCATCACTAGGTAAGTCTTTGTATTATGTTTCATTCATAGATGATTTCTCAAGGTACAAATAGATTTATTTTCTTAGAAAGAAATCTGAGGTATTTGATAAATTTAAATATTTTAAGTCTCTGGTAGAAAATCAGATAGAGAAGAAAATAAAGGTATTGAGAACAGATAATGGTGGAGAATTCCGCGGAAATGAATTGGAGGAATTCTATAAGAAGTGTGGTATATCAAGGTAGAAGACTACTCCATACACTCCTCAGCAGAATGGAGTTGCAGAAAGGATGAACAGGACACTGATGGAAAAAGCAAGGAGCATGCTCAGCAGTGCCGAGTTAGGACAAGAATTCTAGGTAGAGGTAGTGGGTACAACATGTTACCTAGTCAATCGATCACCTTCATCAACATTGGATGATAAAACTCCACACGAGGTATAGACTGAAAATAAACCCGCTCTTCAACATCTTAGAGTGTTTGTTTGTGATGATTATGTACATGTTATAAAGGAAAATAACAGTAAGATGGATAAAAAAGTTGAAAAGTGTATCTTTATTGGTTATAAAGATGGTGTGAAAGGTTATAAGCTTTGGAACACAGAAACTAAGAAGACTGTTTACAGTCAGGATGTTGTTTTTAGAGAGGTGAAAGTTGTGTCCAAACAGGAATTCCTACCAAGGGAAGAGGAACCTGAGAAAATAGAGATAGAGTTGGATGATAGAAAATATGAATCATCTGAAGAAGATGAAGTAGAAGAAGAAGAATAACCTCATACCCTAGTATTGAGGAGATCAGTGAGAGAAATAAGGAAACCAGAAAGGTATAGTCCACTTGATTTCCGTTCCAATTTTGTTTTATCTGTTACTGATAATGATCCCAGAACTGTCAGGGAAGCAATGAACTCAGAGGATAGTAAACTCTGGAAGAAGGCTATGGTTGAAGAAATGGATGGCTTGGATATGAATGAGGCATGGGATATAGCTGAGTTGCAAGCTGGAAGAAAATATGTTGGTAGCAAATGGTTGTTTAAGAAGAAGTTTAATGCAAAAAGAAAATTTGAGAAATACAAAGCTCGGTTAGTAGCAAAAGGTTATTTCGAGGTAGAGGGAATTGACTTTGGTGAGATTTTTTCTCATGTTTCTAAGTTAACTTCTATTAGATTTCTTTTATCTATTGCTGCTGCTTTTTTATCTCGAGGTGGAATAGATGGATGTGAAGACAACATTCCTACATGGGGATCTAGAAGAAGAAATCTACATGAAGCTACCAGAAGGCTTTGTAGTAAAGAGAAATAAAGAGATGGTCTATAAGCTAAAGAAGTCACTATATGGTCTTAAGCAATCACCTATGATGTGGTACCAAAATTTTGACACAAAGATCCTTGGATTGGGATTTGTGAGAAGCAGGGTTGATCATTGTGTATATTCCAAGCAGGTTGGTAATCACTTCATTTATGTAGTGTTGTATGTTGATGACATGTTGTTGGTAGGAAATAACATGGATGTTATCAAGGAGGTGAAATCGCAGCTATCCTCCAAATTTGATATGAAGGATATCGGTGTTGCTAACTTCATTCTGGGAATGGAAATTAAAAGAGATCGTGCAAACAAGAAACTCCGGTTGAATCGGAGAAAATATGTTGAGATGATATTGCAAAGGTTTAATATGCATGGACGTAAACCGATCAAGGTTCCCATTCCTATAGGCGTAAATTTATCTGCAGATCAGTGTCCTAAGACACAGGAAGAAGAAGAGGACATGTCCCATGTTCCATATGCAAGTGCAGTTGGGAGTTTGATGTATGCAATGGTCTGTACTAGACTGGAAATTGCACATGCAGTGGGAGTTTTGAACATGTATATGTCAAAACCAGGGAAGGAGCATTGGACAACAGTAAAGAGGGCCTTCAGCTATTTGTGTGGTACTACCAATTATGGATTGTGCTACTAAGGAAGACCAGGATTAGACAGAGTGGTGGACATACATGGCTTTGTTGACATAGACTAGGCTAGAGATATGGATTGCAAAAGATCTATAAGTGGGTATGTGTTTAACCTATTTGGAGGAGCAATCAGTTGGATGAGCAAAATACAGGCTATAGTGGCACTCAACCATAGAAGCTGAATACATGGCAGCCACTCAGGCAAGCAAGGAAGACGTATGGTTACAGAGATTTTTTTCAGGTATTGGGTTGGTACAACAAGCAGTGAGATTAGTGTGACAGTCAGAGTGCAATCTTTTTGGCAAAGAACCCAACTTATCATTTGAAGACAAAACATATTGATGTTGAGTATCACTTTGTGAGAGACATGGTTGATGAAAATAAGGTTTCACTAGAAAATGTTGACACTTTGAAGAATGTTGCAGATTTATTGACAAAGTCTGTGAGCACATAAAATTCCTCTTGGTGTAGAGTAAGAATGCACATTTGTTCCTTGGATTGTTGACTATATAACCCTGTGGACCCCTGGATGCAAAGAAAACAACAAGTGGGAGAATGTTGGGTATATGTTATATTCTTTGCATGTGTGTGGACAACTGCGTCTGACGATCCCTCTAGTAGTGTTTTTTTTGTCGTTTGCACTAGGAGATTCCAAGGGGGGGGGGGGAAGTATCCCCCCCCCGGGTTACGCGCAGGATTCGAGGTAGCGCACCGAAATTTTATTTTGGGTAGTTTTTCTATTTTTAGCGGATTTTGCTATTTTTAACGGTTTTCTAAATTAATCTCAGATTAAGGGATGGGGGTTTTAGTATCTACGGAATACCTAAAAACATTGTATATATTGTATGGTGAATGGTGAAATTTGATATAATGAATATAGAAAGGTTTTCTCGGTTGAGGGTTTCTGGTATAAATCTGTGTGTACTATGTGAATGAGCCATTGATTAATTTTTGTTTTGCTTAAGAATGTAAATGTGTTTCTTTACTTCATGGGTTTAAAACTTACATTTAACATCAAGCTTATGGAGAAAGTTGGAAAGTCTATATGACGAAGTCCTTGACGAACAGAATCCACCTGAAGAGACGGTTATACAGTTTGTGTATGAAAGAAGGTACAAAAGTTGATGACCATTTAAATATCTTCAATACCCTTATAGTTCAATTGACTAGTTTGGAAGTTAAATTAGAAGATGAGGATAAGGCTATTACACTATTGTATTCGTTGTGTGAGTCTTGGGATAATCTAGTCACCTATATTAGCTTTATCTCAGCAAATGTTTTAGATTATGACTATGTTGTGAGGGATTTTTTGGTTGAGGATATGAGGAGATAACCTAGTAAAGAAACCTCAAATTCAAAGGCGATGCTGGTGAGAGGTCGAACTAAAGAGAAGAATGAGATAAGTTTTTCTCGATCTAAGTCAAGACACAGAAAGGGTACAGAAAAATGTTGGTACCGTGGCAAAACATGACGTCTCAAGAAAGATTGTTGGAAGAGAAATGAATCTGAGGAAAACTCTACGAAGGAAGCAAATTTGGTTGTAACAAATTCAGGTATGACTAATCAAGTTTTATCCATTTCTAGTAATTTACAATATCAAGAAGAATGGCACTTAGATTCAGGTGCCTCCAACCACATGTGCTCACATAGAAATTGGTTCATTTCTTACCAATCTGTTGATGAGGGTGTAGTGTTTATGGGAAATGGTATTCCCTGTAAAACTGTTGGGGTTGGCAGTATTAGAATCAGAATGTTTGATGGTATTGCTAGGGAATTAATGGATGTTAGATATGTACCTGAGCTTAAATCAAATTTGATTTCATTTGGAGTGTTGGATTCTTGTGGATATAAGTATACATGTCAAGGTGGAGTACTCACATTGTCGAAAGTTAATTTAGTAGTGATGAAGGCAACAAAGGTTGATAAACTTTATAAGCTGGAAGGGAGTACTGAAGTGGAATTTGAAGTGAAATATGTATATTCTTGTTTATGGCAGAAGAATCAAGGGCATAAGAGTAAAAAAAAATTAGAGGTATTGGTAAACGGTAAATCATTTCTAGACTTAAAATCTTTGTTTCTGGATTCTTGCTTGTTTTATATCTCTGCAAGTTATGATGGTGGTATAAAGGGATGTTGTGTGTGGGATACTACTTCTCACAAGGTCATCATTGATAGATATATAATATGTATGGAACAATAAAAAGGGTTGATTCAAGATGGGAACCGTAAATTTGTTTACATGCTAGATAATTCGTTGTATGGCCTATTGGTACCCAGGCAAATATACAAGAGGTTTGAATCCTTCATAGTGAGTCCAAATTTTTCAAAGGGTAGGAATGACTATACAATTTATAGTACATTGACAGTCTTGATGTTATTTGTTGATGATATGCTCGATGCAAGCCGAAGCATGGATACAATCATTAAGAAAATGACTCAAGTGGACATGACAATTGAGATGAGGGATCATGTGGCAGTAAAACAAATTATGGGCATAGAAGTATACAAAGATGGTAATGGTAAGTTGTGGTTGGAATTCAGAATGAACATTGTAAAACCAGTTTTTATCCCTCTTGCTTTCCATTATAAATTTTCTTCAAGCATAGGTCTTGTCTATAAAGAAGAACAGGTTATATCGTGTAAGTTCAGTAGGAGGTTTGTTGTATGTGATGAAATGGTTAAGAACATATATTTCACATGCTAATGATGTTGTCAGATACATGACAAATTCACGTGTTGCAGTGAAATGGGTGCTTCAGCATTTGAGAAGCACAAATGTCACCTATAATGGTTACATGAGATGAGCTGTGATAATTGTAATACAGGTGTTTTGGATAGGAGGAGATCTATCACTAAATATGTTTTACAGCACAATTGTGGAAGACGTGTTGGAGGTGGAGTGACCCCTCAGGAAATCCAAAGCGTGCAAGTCACACAGGGGAGATCATGAAACCAATTTTATTAGAGAAGCTGCAGTGGCGCTTGGCTTCTCTTGACTTGCAGAAAAGGTGATGAACAAAAGGAAGGAGCAAGGTATAGGTTAATTCTTGTGAAGGTGGAGATAATTGGGATTTGATGACAATGAATTCTTTCAAAGGATGGATTTGGATCATATTATTCTGCATTGGTTACAACCAAATAGACCAAGTTAAAATATGGATAGGGATTGTATTTAATAATCAGTTTATTGTAAATGTATATAAATACATGTAAGCTTGTATAGGAAGAGAGAGATAGAGTAAGAACTTGCTAGTCTCAATTCTAACATATATGAGTGGCATATTTCATGGATTGAAGGTAGACATATTTCAGCTCTATATGACTAGCATGATATAATATTAAATTAAACAGTTTATCATACACATCACTCTTCCTAATTTATAAAATTCATTGTAAGATATGCACAGCCTTTTAACTTCCAGATAAGCAAGAAAGAGCACAATGGAGTGAACTAGTCATAGAGTGAAGTTTAGTTTGAGTAGTGAAGTTTTACATTCCATAACCAAAATTTAGCTACAATGATGAATACGAATTGATCAGATCTGTTGTGGTTCATAGTCGGCATCGGGAGATCGAGGAGATCTAGCAGGTCATGTCCATTTGCCATTCGCATTTTTTACTAGACCTTTATTTTCTTCAAGCCACCAGTGGGACGGGATATGAAGCCTATCAATCAATAAGTCACGGCTTTTATTGACAAGAGCTGGATCTCTACCTGAAGATTTGAAGGATTTGTTCTCCCCAACAAAGCCATCGAGTAAATGGAGATAAACCTCTAAACTATGGAAGTCGGACAGATTATGAGTGGGCTTCAACAAGGGAGAGTTATCGTTGTGCAGAGAAACCTGGATGCCCACATGAAAATATGTCCAGGTAAACCAATTGAGTAGTTTGCTCACCCATCCCATGTTCTCGTTCAGAAAAAGCCCAGGGATATTTGATACAACATCGTGCTTGTTAACAATCCTCAGAACATTGACGCCAATCTCCTCCATACGTTGGGCGAACGTTGGGTTTCCTAAGCGGTGAGAGGCGAAGGCAAACACTGTGACAGGAGTAGGTATAGACATACTCTGCATGTTCACTGTCTCTTTGACATCATTTGCATTTAACGTTGCAAGCGCAGCTCCTAAGCTGTGTCCTGTCAATGTTATACTCAACCTCTCGTCCTTGTATTGGTTCAGCAGCCGTGTTATCTCGCCCACTACAATATCCCTCGCGCTTCTACTGCATTTTTCGGAACCTTCATCCACGGAAGTATAAGAAGAAAGAAATCCCTTTTCTATTCGGACATTTGGATCTGTAGTTTTTTGTACATTCACATGAGCTAGTGTATGGGGGAGTGGAAATTTTGCATCCATTCTTGCGCTATTCTCGTTCCTCGCCAGGCACTCACTATGTCTCGTCTTCCCAGTCTCTCTATCTCATTTGGATCGTCGATTGCAAACGGCAATAAAGCCTATCCAAACACCTTCGTCGATTGCTTTTTCGCCGAAAGAGGATCGTAAAGGACCAATATTTGCGGAGATATATTTGGTTACTCGATAACCGGAATGCAGCAAACCCATTTTCGTAAAAAATGAGCGTTTACTGTGCTTACAAGTTCCGTAATATTCAGAATAGTCTCTGTCATCAAACGCGTCGAAGCAAAGCTAAGCAAATTCCCCGTATCTGAGAATCTCAGCTTTCAGAATTGGATTCATGGGATCAAGTAATCCTTTCCAAGAGTTGATACCCTGGATATCTTGCCACAGATAAGCAACTTGCGGTCGCCCTATTTGTGCGGGCTGATCACCATCCCAGTTATTTATTCTTGGGGAAGAGGAACTCAATGGATACTTTAGGCGTCAAGCCCACAAATCCTTCGTATAAAGCGGAAATGCAAATTGGACCATCCTATGTCGGAGTTTATAATTGGAATTCAGATGATGCTTGCGGTTTCTGGAAACAAATTGTATAGGAGGCTGTTGTTTTCTTTCTGAAAGACTGTGGAGATAGAATCGAGAGACAAAGATTCACTAATCGTTACTTGGTATATATAGGATTCTATTAATCTCGAAATACAGAAGTCTGAGTCAATGATCACAGTCCGAGTTACCCGAGTTACTGTTCGCGGACTCAGCACAGTGAGACCTACCATTCTCATTGACCATAGTCAGTCCTACCATTCTCATTAGTTTAATGCTGAAATTATATTGGAATACTACATTCCATAGAGTAGAGAGACTGATTATTGGGTGTGTCCACACGTTTTCGACTGTATTTGATACCCAATTATTTGGACTTTATCTATGATGACCTCGTCTTACATGTAACATTCTTAATCATTCTCGCCATGAGCCGCATGCATTTGATAATTTTGGTCAGGTGAGCCGCATGCATTTGATAATTTTGGGCAGGTGAGCCGCATCATCAGTTGCTTCTCAGAACGAGGATAGCATACGGGCATCTTTTATTATTAATTAATGTTGGTACCAATATTGAATGAAGGTTAATCCGTATGTGATGCGGGCTTCTTATTAATTTAACTTGAGCCCAACTTTGAATGAATATATTTATTAATCTTTTAATTAGTAGGAGTAGTGCATAGTCACGGCAGGGATGTTGAGTGGCTGATGTTGTGTTCTTTCCTGGGTTTAGATATATATATGCTGTTATGCCCTCCACAAACAAAGACTGGGTTTAGATGTACACATGGTGTTATGCATTGCCAAGTCCCTGTCGTGAGAGGGATTTCCGACCAAGAGCTCGGTGCAATGGAGGCCTCGATTTCCTTTATTTTCCCACTATCGATGTACCACTGATAGAGCAATAAAAAAATTCACTTTAAAAACCAAAACCATACAACATCAAAGTAAAGTGCAATAGATCAAATTCACTTAAAAATATTTCACCATGTAAATGTAATAAAAAATTTTTAGACAAACCTTGTTTGCGCTTGGGGATTTCTAAAGATATTGTCCCATAAATGGGCGTCGTACCTGCATGTAGGATCTGTACCTGCATGTGGGATCTGTACCTTCCTGTCCATCTACAGATGTGCCACTAATAGATCACAGACAAACTTCACTTGAAATTCTGCATCAATCGTTGCTTCTTCATGCATGTACCATCTCATCGAGTGTAATGATATCCATGGTAGACTTCAATCATGGAAACATGTGCTTAAATCTTTTCTTGAAATTCATTGAAGAAACAAAAAGATTAGAAATTCCTTATTATATAGTGCATGGATGCTTAGATCTTTAAACTTTATTATGGAAATTAAGATCTTAAAGTAAGATCTTTAACTTCATTATAAATTTACCACTCATATATCACATAAAAACTTCACTTAAAAAAAACATCAAATTAAATCAGGATATACCTAAAATGAAACCTAAAAACCTTAAAAGGAGTCAAAATATCCATTTAAAAAGAATCTACTTGGTAAAGTTAATAAAAAAGATTGAGATGAACCTTATTAGTCCCTACCATAGGCATAGAGGGACTATAGCTATCCATAATTCGTTGACTACATATTAGTTTGTCCTTTGACCCAAAATATTTGCACAATACCTATTGTTGGAGCTATGAAATTAAAAACATACATTTTTATATAATAAAAAGTACCATATATGTACTCATGTGATTGGATAAGAGATTGGAGGTCTTATTGTCGCCTTCTCTATTCCCAATGTTTTATATGACAACATATCCAAACTTTTTTGGGTATACATACTTTTTTAATCATATATTTTTCCTCTATATTGCTTGAGGGTGGATTAATGCTAGCATTAGTTCGAATGTTTGTATTAGCATTTTCTGCTAGTTGGATATAGGCATAGAGGGACTATAGGGATCGCTAATTCGTTGAATACATATTAGTTTGTCCTTTGACCCAAAATATTTTCACAATACCTATTCTTGGAGCTATGGAATTAAAAGCATACATTTTTATATCATAAAAAGTACCATATATGTACTGATCTGTTTGGATAAGAGATTGGAGGTCTTATTGTCGGCTTCACTATTCCCAATGTTTTACATGACAACATATCCAAACTTTTTCTCGTATATAGTGTTTTTTAATCATACATTTTTCCTCTATATTGCTTGAAGGTGGATTAATGCTAGCATTAGTTCGAATGTTTGTATTGGCATTTTATGGTCGCTAAATATATCCGTAATTTTTTATATGTACTAAGCATATTGAAATGTTTTGATATCCAAGCTTTATAGTGATTGAGAATTCCAAAGTTTATAGCGTCCTTCCTAGATGTATTTTTGTTGAAATGTATTGACACTTATTCTGAGATGCCTCAATAGGCCTGACAACTTAAATGTTTAGATGACGCGATGTCCTCCAACAACCCTGACAGCTTAAATGTTTTCATACTGTGAGGTCCTTAGACAGCCTGACAACCTTAAATGTTTATGTAAATACAGTTCTCAGAGTACATTTTTCATCGAAATTTTCTATACAGTTACAATGAATTTACAGAGTCTTGTTTGTCCACCGCCAGTTCAATAGCCATTGTATGTTTCATCCTTCTTCTACCTTTGCAGTACAATTCCGTACTAGTTGAAGCTGCATACATTGTTTACTAGTTCGGTGAGTGCTTCTTCTTAGCTAGTTTGTTAGTTGTTGGTTATTGTTGTTTCGTTCACGATTCGACCTGGGCTTCTACATTTCATTGTTTCAGAGTAACTTTCGATGCCAAAGTTTCATTTTGTATTCCTTGTTTGTTGTTCAGTGTTTGCAGTTTGCAGGTAAGAATGTTTGTTTATTTGTAGTGGCATGCTCCTTGTATGTTTTTGGTTACTTTTGTGCTTGGGCTGCAGTTTCATAATCCTTGGAGATACATATGTTGTTTACTGGCTTGGAGGTTCTTATTGGTTCGTTGGTTTGTGGGTTCCTGGTTTTGTTTGTTTTCCTCGAGTTTGCGCTTTGGGACCCTAGGGGTGCATTTCAGCATGTTCGTGCTTTGTCGCTGGTTTGGTGCTTGTTGTTTTATTTTGTTTGATTCAGCCTTGCAGGGTTGGGGTCCATCGATGGTGGTTGGAGATTTTTTTTTTGGGGGGGGGATTATTATTGTTTCTTTGGGGCGCTTTACGGTGTTCAGCTCCTGCACCCATGAGTCGACATGCAACTGTGTTATTTTCCCTATCTTCCAAGGCCGATATCTGTTATTCTATGAGATTTTGTTGGTGCTTAAGTGTTTCCATGAAAGAAAATAGTTGCATGCAAAATTGTTCGAGGATTACATGTGAAATTATAATATCCGCTATTTTTTTGTTGGAATAAAGCATATGCAAGCTACATTTATTAACCATGTATGGTCATATGTGTGGATATGACATTACATGTTCTTTCTCCTCTACATAGACTGGTGTGTGCACGCTAGAATTTGTGTTGTGCTTGAGATATGATATGCGCAACAAAGATTTTGCAAGTTTATATTTGGATGTCTTGAAGCATATCTGGGTAGTTTTCCATGGAAAATCGAAAACTTGTATCGTAGGCACAACAGTCTCTGTAGAGGATAAGTAACATGCATTTCCATCATGGAAGCATATTTGAATAATTTGCCACGGAAAACTAAAAATCGTTTAGCTATGACCATGCAATTGCGTGATATTTTGTGCCTTGTAATATATTTTGGGCAGGGAAAAATAATTTACGCGTTTACAACCATGGATAGAGAAGACCAAAGGTTCGTGTTTCTGCCTATATTCTAGAGTGTTCATTGGTTCTTCTTTACTGTATGTACATATTGCTTGTTCTCCGGTGAATACCAACTTCCATTGATGTTCATTGTATTTTTTGTGTTCTCACATCCAAACAAACAGAATAGCTGGGGAAAACGAGGAAGTTTTCACTGCATCGGTTGAAGAGGATATAAAAAGGTGCATGCTTGTACTATTTTTTCATATTGCGTTGTTTTGTATTTCATTCATGGTCTGAATATGTGTTTCGGTACATGCTTTTGTGCATACTAACCTGCTTCATTTCCATTGTGTTGTCACTGCATTGCTACACTTAAACAAACATGATAGATGGAGATGAGGATGGGCTCTTTCACGAGTAAATAACCCTCTTTCTCTTTCTTTTACATGTCTATATTCATTATAAGTTATCTTCAATACATGCCTTCCTGCATACTAAGCTAGTTCATGTCCGTTGTGTTTTCACTGCATTGCTGCATTTAAACAACCAGAATGGTTGGACAGGACGATGGACTCTTTGGCAGATAAATAGACATGTTTCTCCTTCTTTTAGATGTATGTCTTCATACTAAGTTGGCTTCATGTCCATTGCATATTAGACATTGATGCCTTGGAAAAAACAGGTTGTTTGGACACGGAGATGAATTGTTATGTGGAATAAGAGAGGGTTATGTGGTACAATCTTCTAAAAGGTATACCAAGTGTGCTGGTAAATTAAATATACAAACTGGGTGGGGGCATATAATATTAGACTTGAAAACGATGACTTGCCAGTAATGGGCCTTTCTTCCCTCCCTATTTTTACTTTTTCCATTTTCTATTATCCCTTTTGTTTTCTAATTCATTTACTTAGTGTGATTTTCATCTTCACATGTTTGCATCAAAAAAATTTGGACTAGTGACATGGCTATGAGCAGTTAGTCATCCCAGACATCAACAGACCGATAAGGCCGAAGGTAAATATGCATACGCTCTACTCTTACTATGTTTACTAAAAAAATATCCTCAGGTATATATTTATCTAAGGCATGGTGGATATGTCGATGTCATCTGCAATGCATGGTTTGCAGCTCGTAGGAAGTATCAACAAGTACAAGCGAGACGCCGAAAATGATGCATATTCTGCATACTAAGAGGTCTTGTTGCAAAACTCTGGCTCCATAGTTCATCAAAGCTATGCGTGTACTTATAGATTTATTCCAGTGAAAGAAGAATACAAAAAAATAAAAATAAAAAATAAAAAAATTGCACACTACCATTCACTTTAGTTTTCCTATTAAAAAAATGTCACCAGGTCTAAAGTTGTGACATCCAAAGTACTGTCAATAGAGGGCTTGAATAGCCGCCGAACTGGACAAGTGTTCGTCGAGGACGTAATGATCGTCTATAGAACCTACTTGGACAAGGCAAACAAAAGTAGATCCATTATGCGTGCTAACATGATAGAGAAGGAGGCCATGATGACAGTGGCACTAACTGTTCCTCCACAACTTGTCTAGAAACATGCAGAAAATATATTGTTGCATAATGGGATATCCATTACAAATTTAATAGATTGCCCAAAACAGTATATGACCGTGGTGATTGCGATCGCATTATTTCTCTCAACGAAACAAGTATTGTGGAAAAAATTCTCGTTGTTTGTTCAAAATATCATTTCGTCCCGGAATCGACTATCAATCAGCTTGCACAGAGCACTAATATTTACCCTATCAGAATGATTGGGGCAGCTATCACACTGGCGAGAAAACTTGGTTTGTAACATGTTCTCCATATAAATGATGGAGAGTCGGACAGGGACAAGGCAACGGTACCGCTTTTCATATTCAATTTTGTCCTTTACTTTCGCATGTGCATGTATCTCGGATAACTTACACAAATATTGCACTGCTCCATGTTGCAGCTACAATTGTTCGATACGCATTCAGATTTTTTTTCATCAATGGAACAACAATTGCATAAAGGGAAGATTCCACTTACATTGTTCAAAAATATAACAAAGAAGAGGGATGTTAGAGAAAGGATATTTCAAACAACCGAGACAATGTTTGTAACAAAGTTGTGAGCATATATAGTAGAGGATATGAAGAAACTAGCTATCTCTACAAATGTTGTGCGTATACATCCACAAAATCATCCTCACTTTGCTTATAGAAATAGCCTTCAACAAATTCCTATGACCTGTTTAATTTTTTTATTTTTTTTTGCAAGGGTAGGGGGGGCTGCAGTTGTGTATTATATTGTTCAATGTATTAAGTGAAGTTGTGTATTATATTGTTCAATGTATTAATTCATATGCTCGCATTCCCAGAGTGAAGGTGTTTTAGTTACAGCCAATGTGTACGCGACCCCCTTTGAACCTATATCTACAAAATGCAACTCCCATGCTTCTGCCTCCGCTTTGATAAGTGATGATACAATTGATTGCCTATGATGCGATGAAAAAATTCCATATATATATATGGACATTGCATCAATGTTGTTATCTGAACCATGGGCAACACAACCATGCATTGTACAGTTATGCAACCTCTCTTACAAAATGTGCTTCCTAAGCTGGCAGATTTGTCGTATGAAACGTATCTACAGAAAAAGGCAAGCACTGTCTACATGCTGCGGGAGCTTCAGATACATAGAAAATTCACCTTAAATGAGGACAATTCAATTTTGCAT
>ML779692.1:386025-419074 GCA_009831015.1 Picea engelmannii | reverse complement strand
TTTGGCATGAAATGAAAATACCTCATGTGTCTCTGTAATATTTGTTCAACATCCAAATGAATGTTCATCAGACTTGGCCAGTTGGGATTGCATGCGCATAAGACTAACATGGAAGAAAACCCCATATATCCCATGTACCAATTATTTTCTACTGGGAACATATACCATATGAAAAAGAAAACAAATGTGGTGATGTCTTTTCTTTGTATATCAAATAGTTTGGTGAAAAGGTCGATGGGTTCTACTCTATGGAACTTTCTGGGAACTTGCTTGTAGCCTGTTTGAAGTTTGTTTGATTCTTGGTTATGTTCTTTGTCTGTCAATTTGTATACCATAAAACTCAAACTATTCTTTAGAGGAAACATAACAATATAACTGAATTTTCTAGCCAACTGGCCCACAGATCCGCCTGATAATTTCTATGGCGCTGTGACGCAAATATAGTATGTGGCTTGTTTTAGCAGATTTCCTTGGTCGACGAACTTGGTCAAATTATTGTCCTGGAATAATTTGAAATCAACGAATATATAGTGTGCGAAGTGCAATTGTGCTATCATATCAACAAGAGGCCCTTAAAATTCAAATTGGTCGTTGTTTTGGCATTTTTGCTTAGTTGATGAACTTGGTAAAATTAATGTCCTCGAATAATTTGAAATCAACGGATATATACTATGCAGAGTGAAATTGTGCTATCATATGAACAAGAGGCCCTTAAAATTCAAATTGCTCTTTGTTATGCTTGGGGCAGAATTTAAAAAAAACTTTCTTTTGTTTCCTTCACTTTTTTAAAAAATAAGCGATTTAACATCCTTTAATAATTTAATGTATTTCACTTGAACAATATCAATATTTAATGTTAATAATTTAGTATTTGAAAATAATGTTTGTAGATAAAGTTAGATAGGATGACCATCACTAAATAATTGCAATCTTGAACCTGCCAGTCGTGGAGTTTTGTCAATTTGTATGTTGCGGGACTGCGAGTGTTGTTTGGAGGACACCGGACAATAAAAGTGCAATGTTGAGCCAAGCAATCTGCAAGTCCGCCTGTCAATTTGTATATCACGAAAGTATTCCTACTATTTGTAGGACACAGAACAATAGAGGCTCAATTTTCATCCCCCCGGGCCAAGAACCCGCGATCCAAAAATTGCCTAAGTATGGAATGAGGGATCCACATATTATACTTTATAAAAGTACATGTTTATTGTATAAACTTTTATATCACTCACCCAACCAGATTGTACAAACTTTCTCATCTAGTTAAATTCTGCAATATCAATATTTAATATTAATAATTTAGTATTGAAAATAATGTTTTTAGATATGTTAGATAGTTGATAGGGATTACCATCCGTAAACAATGGAAAACTTGAACCAACCAGCCCTCAAGTCCATCTGTCAATCTGTATATCGCGGAATTTCGAATGCTATTTGGAGAAGACAGAACAATGAAAGTGCAATGTTGACCCAACTAGCCCGCAAGTCCGCAGTGTTGTTTGGAGGACAACGGTCAGTAAAAGTGCAATGTTGATCCAAGCAGTCCGCAAGTCCACCTGTCAATTTTCATATCGTAGAAGTCTGGGTGCTATTTGTAGGACACAAAACAATAGAGGCTCAATTTTCATCCCGCCAGGCCGAGATCCCGCGATCCAAAAAGTGCCTAAGTATGGAATGAAGGATCTGCATATTATACTTTATAAAAGTACATGTTTACTATGTATTGCTCATTTGTTGGAAAAGTTTTATATCATTCGCCCGACCAAATTCTACAAACTTTCTCGTCTAATTAAATTATGCAATATCAATATTTAATATTAATAATTTAGTATTGAAAATAATGTTTTGAAATATGTTAGATAGTTTATAGGGTTTACCATCCATAAACAATGGCAAAATTGAACCCACCATCCCTCAAGTCCATCTGTCAATCTGTATATCGCGTACCTCTGAGTGCTATTTGGAGGACATAGAACAGTGAAAGTGCAATGTTGAGCCAACCAAGCCACAGTTCCCCTTGTCAATTTGTATATCGCGGAATTGTGGATGCTATTTGTAGAGAGCGTAACAATAGAGACCCAATTTTCAACCTACCATCCCAAGACCACCCGATCCAAAAAAGTGGCTAAATATGGAATTAATACAAAATCGGTACAGGACAATAAAAGTGCAATGTTGACCCAACCAGCTCGCAAGTCCACCTGTAAATTTGTATATGGCGGAAGTTTGGGTGCCATTTGTAGGAGACAAAACAATAGAGGCTCAATTTTCAGTCCCCCAGGCTGAGAACCTACGATCCCAAAAGTGTCTAAGTATGGAATGAGGGATCTGCATATGGTCTATAAAATCTCATATCCATACTTTATAAAGGTACATGTTTACTATGTATTTCTCATTTATCGGAAAACTTTTATGTCGCTCGCCCAACGAGATTGTAAAAAATTTCTCATCTAATTAAATTCTACAATATCTATATTTAATATTAATAATTTAGTACTGAAAATAATGTTTTTAGATATGCTAGATAGTTGAGAGCAATTGTCGTCCGTAAACAATGACAAACTTGAACCCTCCATCCCTCGAGTCCATCTATCAATCTGTATATCACATAACTCCAAGTGTTAATTTTGGGACATAGAACAATGAAAGTGTAATGTTAGACCAGCCAACCCACATGTCTGCTTGTCAATTTGTATATTGTGGAATTGTGGGTGCTATTTCTAGAGCGCGGAACAAGAAAGGCCCAATTTTCAGCCCACCAGCCCGAGAGCTCCCGATCCAAAAAAGTGGTTGAATATGGAATTAATACAGAATCGCTATGGGACAATAAAAGTGCAATGTTGAGCCAACCAGCCTGCAAGTCCGCCTATCAATTTGTATATCGCGAAAATCTAGGTGCTATTTGTAGGACACAGAACAATAGAGGCTCAATTTTCAGTCGGCCGCACCGAGAACCCGCCATCCGAAAAGTGCCTAAGTATGGAATGAGGGATCCCCATATGCTCTATAAAATGTTATGTCTATACTTTATAAAAGTACATGTTTACTATGTATTGCATGTTTGCCAGAAAAAATTTATATCGCTTGCCCGATCATATTGTACAAACTTTCTCTTCTAATTAAATTCTGCAATATCAATATTTAATATTAATAATTTAGTATTGAAAATAATGTTTTTAGATATCTTAAATAGTTGATAGGGATTGCCATCCGTAATCAATGGCAAAATTGAACCCGCCAGCCCTCGATTCTATCTGTTAATCTGTATATCGCGGAACTCTGAGTGTTATTTGGAGGACACAGAACAATGAAAGTGCAATGTTGAGCCAGCCAACCTGCAGGTCCTCTTGTGAATTTTTATATCACATAATTGTGGGTGTTATGTGTAGAGCACGAAACAATAGAGGCCCAATTTTCAGCCCGAGAGCCCCCAATCCAAACAAGTGGCTAAATATGGAATGGTGGATCTATACATGCTCTATAAAAATTTCATGTCCATAGTTTATAAGAGTACATACTTAGTATGTATTACTTGTTTTTCAGAAAACTTGTAGGTGCGGAAGTTGGCAGATTCATGACTTCATATTTCACTTACTTTTATATGACCAGCCCAACCGACCACTTCCCCATTTGATATTGTAATAAACAAATATAAATTGGCCCAAGTCGAATTGTGCTATGACATGAATATGAGGCCCTTAAAGTTCAAATAGTTGGCAAGTCTGCTTGTCAATTTGTATATCGCGAAAATGTGGGTGCTATTTGTAGGACATTGAACAACAGAGGGCCAATTTTGAACCTAACAACAAGAGAACCCATCGTTCAAATAGTGTCTAAGTATGGAATGAGGGATCCATACATGCTCTATAAAATCTCATGTCCATAGTTTTTAGAAGTACATCTTTACTATGTACTACTCGCTTCCTCTGAATCCTTCTTAGAAGACACAAAACAATAGCACTGCAATGTTGAGCGACCCAATCCGCAGATTCTGCTATGAATTTGTATATCGCGGGACTCTAGGTCCTATTTCTAGCATACATAGCAATAGAGTGCCAGATTTGATCCCGTCAGACCGAGAACCCGCAATCGAAAAAGTGGCCAAGTATGAAATGCAGGATCTGTACAAACTCTATAAGAACCTCATGTGCATACCTTCTAAGAGTTCATACTTAGTATGTGTTAGTAGTTTTTCAGAAAACCTCTACCTACAGAAGTTGGAGGATTCATAACTTGAGGTTTCAATTCCTTTTAGATCACCAACCCAACCAACCACTTATCCGTTTGATATTCTAAGAAACAAATGTAATTTGGTCCAAGCCTAATTGTGCTAATACATCAACAAGGCCCTTAAAATTGAAATAGTCCGCAAATCCGCTTGTCAATTTGTATATCGTGGAACTCTGGGTGCTATTTGCAGGGCACGGAACAAGAAAGCCCCAATTTTGAGCCCTCCAGCTTGTGAGGCCATTGGTAGTGTTCCATAGTTCATGGGGATTACGATTTGTAAACACTCGCAATGTTGGGCCTGCCAGCCCTGGAGTCCATATGTGAATTTGTATATGGCAGAACTCCGAGTGTTGTTCGAACGACACAGAACAATAGAAATGCAATGTTGAGCAACCCAGCCCACAAGATCGCCTATCAATTTGTATATCGTGGAACTCTTGGGTGTTATTTGTATATAATGAAACAATAGAGGCCCAATTTTGAGCCCACCATCTCAAGTACCTGCGAGCCAAAGATTGCCTTAAGTATGGAGTGCAGGAACAATACATGTTCAATAAAATCTCATGTTCGTACTTTATAAAAATATATTTTATGTATTGCTCACTCTTTTAGGAAAATTTCTTGGCAAGGAAGTTGGAAGATTCACGTATTCAGATTTCAGTTAATTTTATATCAACATCCCGACTGACCGACCACTTCCCTGTTTCATACTGTACAGACCTCCTTGTCTAATTAAATTGTACAATATCAATATTTAATATTAATAATTTATTATTCAAAAGAATGTCTTTAGATAATGTCCAATAGTTAATAGGGATTAACATCTGTAGACAATCGCATGCTCGAGGCCGCCAATCCTAGAGTTCGTTTGTCAATTTGTATATCGCGGAACTCCAAGTACTGTTTATATGAAAATAAATGAAAGGAGTGCAATTTTGAACGAGCCACCCCGTAGGTCCACTAGCCAATTTGTATATTGCAGAATTCTGAATGTTATTTGTAGAACAGGGAATAGTGAATGCCCAATTTAGAGCCCTCTCATCTGAGAACCCGCAATTCAAAAAGTGGCTAAGTACATATTTAGTGTGTATTACTCGTTTTTCTGAAATTTTCTAGTTTCTCTTTTCTCTATGCTTTTCTTTTTTGAAATGCGGGTTCATGCATAGGAGTCTTTAACATTGCGTTTCCATTGTTCTACCACCTGTGACTAGCACTCAGACTTCCTTGATTTACAAATTTGCAAACAAACCCCCCTTCATCTCGTATACTTTCACTTTTTGTTTTCTTGGTCCTTTTTCCCAATGTCTCATGCTTTTATATACAGAACCCTAGGTTCAACAATATAGAAGTTACCCTCTCTCCATTGTGCTTTCGTTGTTCCCCTATACACAAACAACAGCCGAAATTCCACAACATACAAATTAACGACTGATATCTGTCACTGAGATGCAATATGACCATCGACCCTTCACGTCTCTTGGGTATATATTCCATCATTTTTCTTTTGTAACCCTCCTGACCACTTTCCATACTTAGGTATTTCTTGGAATCAGTTTCCTAGGTTAGCTGGTGCCTAACTACAATTCGTCATCACCGTTGCCTTCGTACTTGTTTCCAAACATGAAATAATTAATATTAAATGCTAGTACTTCATCCTACAGGAACTGTTAAGATTGTTATTAATGTCTGGAAGTATGGATAATATTTGTCATTACTACAAATTAAACTAAGCTTTGCGCAAAAGTATGTTATCCTTTCCAAGTATTCATTTCAAACATAATGCAATCTATTTTTTGTGCATTGGCGGGTTGGCACTTTTAAGAAATTTCTAATTCTTAATATCTCTTCGTCGTCACCGCGACCTTCACACTTTTTTCTAATTCTACAATTAGTGATCTGTGATGGTGATAACTCATTCCACACAAACCCTGAAGATTCTCATTGATCAGCGAAAGGGTCAAGCAAATATTCCATTGATACGCATTAAACCATAATTTGCGGAGGGTTATATTATCCCTCCATGATTTTCATTTCAAGCATCGTCTCAAGCAAATGGAAATTCTTAATAACTTGTGGAAGCAGTTTTGTCCAGCCATAGTAAACACATTGGGGCATAATGGCCAGAGGTTCCATTATTCCAGGGCATATTCTTACTACTCATCTTCCTTTGCCCAAGAGAAAAAAAGAAGATGGTCCCTTGGTACACCAAGAGATATATTTCAAGCCAAATAATTCCATGGAAACCCTGCCTGCTAAGAAAACCTGCCCAGTTGCATTCATGGCTGGCACATAAGTTGATGCCATGAATTCTGAGCCAGAAGAAGATGATATGATGGCCGATGATATAGAAATGGATGATGGAAATGTAGAGAATCTTCCCACTCCTCCACCCAAATTGAAATCAACCATAACATACGTAAATTCCCGTCTCGGTGATGGTGGTCCTAACAACACCAAAAGGATTTTCAGAATATAAACTGACAGTAAACACAATAACCACTTTGCAGCACGAAAGTAGGAATTCCAGAATTCCAAATTAGTATGTTCTGGGCGGAAGAGTTTCACTGTAAAGAAATGATATGATGATGCTCCCATAGATATATTTCAAGCCAAAAAATTATTGATTAACATCTTTGGGAATCAGGTCCAAAACTCTCACTGCTACAAAACATTTTTTTACTAGTCATCTCCTTCCGCCAAGAATGGAATAATTTGGGCCTCTAGAATTACACACGCAACCTATGCTCCTAATGTTTTTTGGACTATGCAGAGGTGGTTTCAACTAAGGGATATTCCATTTTCCCTGCAATGTTTTTCCTCTTCTTCCTCACGACAAGCTTCTGAAAACTATTAATTTTAGCACAGGATGATTCATCGAGGAGAAAACTGCGAGGTTCTTGCATACTGTGGATCCTGTGCCTGTGTTTTTCACAGATACGTTCAATGTTTTGGCCCAAAGAAATACGTCCAATTTCTAAGGATAGATGTACAATACTGGGTGCTTTTCTTTTTTTTTTTACATGGATTTTCTATTAAAAAAATTTCCTTCGACTCTTCCTTGCTGCTTCTTTTCTGGATTTAACACATGTTCTCATTATCATGGTTCGGTGCTCTCGTACTTCTTCGATATTTTGTTTACTTTGGTTATTTTCTCTAATATGGAACATCTAACAATTATATGACAATGTACTATGTCAATTCACCAGCCTTTTATGCAAACAAAAAATGGATTACATAGTTTCAAACCAACGTTCATTTCTATTTGTAATGCAAATAGAACATAGAAGTACTAGTGTACAATGTTGCAGCAAAATTGTTATTAGGTTTTAATGCTAACAACCCATAAATGCATTAAATTTAATACTTGAGTTAATATGTTGCAGTCATGGAACAATGTATCAAGAACACAATTACACCCACATGTTCCAATAAAATATAATCTTTAACAAAACATTTGTTGGCAACTAGTAGAAAATAAAGTTTAGTAGTTAAGTTAATATGTTACAGTCATGGAAGAATGTATCAAGAACTACAATGCACTTAATATTTTATAAATTACTATAAATCTTGGTACAATTGCAATAAAATCTAATCTTCAACGACACATTTGCTAGAGATTAGTAGAAAATGATGATTTTGTAGCAATGGGGCTTCTTTGAAACCAATTCGCGCTTACGAAAACTGCCTTCCTCCTTTCTATTTTCCCACTCTTTTATTCCCTATAGTTTCTTTTCCTGGTTACTTAATCATTTTTTCCCGAAAATGCCTTGCTGCGTGGCTTTTCAGATTCCCGCGTTTCCAACGACCACTTCCCCTTTATTTAAATTGACCCTACCACATTTGTGGCACATAATCTATATTAAAGGGAAAATCATTTCCTCTATAGTTATGTGTCCTTCAAATAACACCCACAATTCTGCACTATAGAAATTGACAGTCAGACTTGTCGGCTGGCTCGCTAATAGAATGCCTCAGAATTTTGTGATATACAAATTGACAGATGAAACATACAAGCAAGAACCAAGTAAACTAATGGATCATTTTCCTGGTTCACACTTGCACTCATGCTCTTTTATCATGACACCGACCAAACTCTTCCCCATTCCATACCCAGAAACTTCTCCGACCGCGAATTTCCGGTAGGTGGGCTCTAGATCGGATTTTTGTTGTTCCATGGCCTACGAATAGTACCGTCACTTCTACGATATACATATTTCAAACTGGCCTTAGATCATTCCCTCTTCTGTATTATGGTCCACCTGTCATGCCCTCTTCCGTGCTATACATTTTGCACTAAAATTTTTTGAGAAATACAATTTAACCATTGCGGCCTCACATATTTTGTGGAACTATTGTCACCCCCTTTTGAAGCCCATCTCACGCTTTTAATACTTTTCCATTTCTTCAAATTTCTTTGGCGAATCGTCGGTTTGGCGGGTTGAAGAAATATTCAGTTCCTATTCATTGTTTCCTGTGCCTGCCCCCTTTTGTAATTAGCAGTTGCCAATTATATATAAGATCTTATTTCTAGGCATGCAATTAGCAATTTCCCTATTCCATGGTGATGCAGACCCCCTATCCCTCCGAAGGGCTACACAACCTCTCAGTCAGGATCTTCTAGTTCTGGAGTCGAAACGGCTCTTCTCATTCCAAACTGGAACTCTTCGAACAAACACACAGGTCCCTCACTAATGCTTGGTTGGCCTTTATAGGCGCCAAGCGTGATCTCCCGCAACACACGACCAAGAGTTGTGACCTCCGACTAGGCTCAGGTTCTAGTGCCTATTCCTTCGAGTTTCACGTTTTGCGAAATCAAGGTACAAGGGATATCCCTACTCCTTGGAATGCCCGGTTGCTGAAATGCCGAAATCTCGTTGACCCGATATCTACGGTCCACGTCCAACCTCGCTATTTCTCTATTTTGCAATTTGGGGTTTTGGGAGACAAGGACCTCTGTCCTCGCTCCTTGGAATCCCCAGTTTTCGAAATGCTAAAATATCTTGTCATTCAATCAATGACTCACAATAATCTCTGAGATCTATGGTCCACGTCCAACCTCGTTATTTCGCTATTTCGTGATTCAGGGTTTTGGGAGACAAGGCACGCTATCCCTGTTCCTTGGAATCCTCGATTACCGAAATGCCGAAATATCTTGGCGTTCAATCAATGGCTCACAATAATCCCTGAGATCACGTCCAACCTCACTATTTCACTATTTCGCGATTCGGGGTTTTGGGAGACAAGGGCCTCTATCCTTCCAACTCACGATACCCGAAATCACGATGTGGACCAATCGTTTGGATCTACCTGTGATCGATGGTTGTTATCCCTCTCGAGCTTTGGATGTCAAGAAGACCTCGTCACTAACCTCCTCGCAGCTCCACCTTATCCAAAAGCTTGCAGGGATTTGACGTTTCTCCTCGAGGACTTTACACCATCCGATTAGATCTTCAAGACTTTCCCTCGATGCTAACCCCCTCGCAGTTCCACCTTATCCAATGGCTTGCGGGGTTTCAGAGTTTTTCCTCGAGAGCTTTCCACTATTTGTTCAAATCTTCGAGATCTCCCCTCCTCGATCTACGTAGTGTTAAATCCTATGCTCCTACCTCAAATCGGATGCCCCGCGAGATTCTCCACCATGATCGAACATTCAATGACGTTCTTCCACCTAATCTTTTACTCGCTTCAGACTTAGAAGATTTTATAAGTCTTTGAAGACTCAGTCTTCGCTTCTTCCTAGGAGATGGGTTTTTTTGGGTCTCAATAACGCTTCTTTGAAATGTTATTCCTCTTGATCTTTGCCTTGTGTAGGCCTCGAATTCCCATGCACTCCTTGCGTCTAAGGGATTTCAATAACTCAGATCCAAGGGGTTTCTCATAGAGAGATTCCTCCTGATCTCTTGGTGTTTTCTCGTCGCTCAATGCACACCTTGCAGAGCTTCAATGAAGAGAAACAATTGAAACTGGAAAACTCACAGTCACCATTTCATTCACTTGTTTATGGGACACAAGAATAACAAAAAAGATAGGAAAATGTAAACACAACTGCACAACACGCCTTTGGATCAATTTTCCTCATTTTTATATTCACAATTGCCCAATGGCTACAAAATACATTCAAATTATAGTAACTCAAAAACTGAGATCTCCTGCTAACTTGCAGTTCTCCCTTACAGCTAATTTCTCTTTGTGTTGCATCTAACCCCAACTGGGCATACACACTTCTACTTAACTCAAGAAGATTTCTAGGGTTTCACCTGGCTACTTGCCTACTCTAAAATTCATCCTACGCTATCTTAGTTCAATTGCATTCCAGATCCGTAGTGGAAACTCCTACTCTGTTTATGATTTTCAAAACGTGCCTCGAAGGGTAAAATTTGGCACTAGTTCAAGCATGCCTCCAAAGGTTTATTTCGACGCTGAGTGAAGGTCGATTTCAAAATCGATTGTAACTATCCACGTTGAAGTTCTATAAGAACTCTCATGTGTTGAGTGGTCCCACCTCTGCGAGATTCTCCTGCATCATACTCCCCTTGACAAAAATTTATGGACCCTTGTCCATGAGCTACTCTACTGACTTTCCCTGCTTCTGGATAGTAGCTTCATTTTCCAAAATAGCATCTTCTATTTGGTTTCCCTTCCATTTGACCAAATATTCAAAATAAGTCTTCCTCCTGGTCTTCTTTCCAATCCTCTGATCAACAATTTTCTCCATTTGCGGCTTTTCTGCCATAGGCATCTATTTCTCCCTCTGAACTTTTCCTTGAGCTTTTGACCCTTCCATTTCATCTTTCCTGTACAGATATAGGTCTGAAACATTGAATATGGGTGAAATGCCCACACCATCTGGCATCTCAATCTCATAGGCCTTTGCATCAAACTTCCTCAAGATCTTACAGGGTTCTATCTTTTTCATCTTCAACTTGTTGTATGATCCCCTAGGGAATCTTTCCTTCCTGAGATGTTCTAAAACCTGATCTCCTACTTCAAATTGAAGTTCCCTGCGATACTGATCATATCTGTGCTTGTATTTTTTATTAGAACTCTCTAATTGTCCTTTGATCTGCCTATGGAGTCGCTCCATCTCCGTAGAAAAATCCTCTGCTCCAGTGCTCCTGATCTCACCCTGTTCCAAGTCTCTCAACTCAGACACTCCCCTGGGTTGCATTCCATATAGTATTTGGAATTGGCTCCTTCCAGTGCTCCTTCTTGGTGAGTCATTGTATGCAAATTCTACTTGTGGCAGAATCTTATCCCACTAGTTATGATGTTCAGTAACTAGACTCCTTAATAAATTCCCCAAACTTCTATTTACCACTTCAGTCTGCCCATGTGTTTGAGGGTGATAAGATGAGCTGGAGGACAAATTCATCCCCATCTTCTTCCACGGTGTCCTCCAAAAGTGACCAAACAATTTTCTATCTCTGTCTGAGACAATGCTCCTGGGTAGGCCGTGAAGTCTCACAACTTCTTTGAAAAACAGGTTTGCAACATGCGTTGCATCACTAGTCTTCTGGCATGGGATGAAATGTGCCATCTTTGAAAATCTATTCACCACCACAAATATGGAATCAAATCCTCTTTGTGTTCTTGGCAATCCCAACAGAAAATCCATTCTTATTGCATCCCAAGGCCTCTCTGGTATTGACAATGGTTGATACAACCCAGTGTTCTTCCTTTTCCCCTTAGCATGTTGGAAAATTCTACATCTATTCACCAACTTTATCACTTCTATTCTCATACCTAGCTAATAGTATGAACTGCTCAACTGTGCAAATGTTTTATCGTGGCCGAAATGTCCATTCAATCCTCCACTATGCTTCTCCTTCAGAAGATTGTCCCTCATTGAGCATCTTGGTATGCACAATTGATTTCCTCTGAACAACAATACTTCTTGAACCATATACTCTTTCCACTGACTTCTATCTCTCAGTATAGGGCTTGTACATGCTTCATAGGCCTCCTTGAAATATGTATCATCACAATACATATCCTTAAGGTGTTCAAACCTAAAGGTCTCCACCTGGAATTCTTGCATGATCAAACATCTCCTGCTTAATGCATCAACAACCTTGTTAGCATTCCCAACAATATGTATTATGACAAAAGTAAAAATTTTCATAAATTCAACCCATTTTGCATGCCTCTGGTTCAGTTTTTCCTATCTGGTTATGAGTTGTAAAGCTTGGTTATCGTTATACAAGACAAATTCTTGCAGGACAAGATAATGCCTTCATTTCTTCAAAGCTTGAATTATGGCATAAAACTCCTTGTCATATGTGGATTATTTCTTCTTAGTCTCATTCAACATCTCGCTGAAATAGGCAACAAGTTAATTGTCTTGACTCAGAATTGCTCCTATTGCAACTCCACTTGCATCGCATCTTACCTGAAATGTCTTCCCAAAATTCAGTAAGACCAGAATTGGTCATTCTGTTATCTTCTCCTTTAGTATATTGAAGCTCCTTTCAACCTCCTCTATCCATTTAAAATATTTGTGTCGCTTCTTCACTGTATCCATCATGGGTGCACAAATCCCACTGAAGTCTCTAATGAACTTTCTATAAAAAACTTGTTAAACCATGAAAGCTCCTTACCTCGAACATGCTCCTTGGTGACAACCACTCCCTGATCACTTTCACCTTCTTTGGATCCATCTTCAGTTCATTCGAAGAGATCACAAAACCCAAATAAATGAATTATGTCTTCATAAAAGAGGGTTTCTTCAAGTTGATCAGCAGTTTCTACTGCTGTAGCCTCCTCATTACTAGCGTTAGTTGCCTCAAATGATCCTCTTTAGTCCTACCAAAGATCAATATATCGTCCAGATATACAACCACAAACTTGTCAATGAAATCTTTCAGAATTTCATTCATCAACCTCATAAAAGTACTCGGGGCATTTGTTAAGCCAAATGGCATAACCAACCACTCGTATAGACCTTTGTTTGTCTTAAAGGTTGTTTTCCATTCATCACCTTCTCTCATTCTAACTTGGTGATATCCACTTTTCATATCTATCTTAGAAAAGAAATTTGCTCCACTTAAGCAATCCATTAAATCATCCATTCTTGGTAAGGGAAATGTGTACCTAATGGTGATCTTGTTGATGGCCCTCGAGTATGTGCACATTCTCCATCCTCCATATTTCTTTGGGATTAACACAGTTGGTACTACGCATGGGCTCAAACTTTCTCTGACCAAACCCTTATCCAACAATTCTTGGACTTGGTTCTTCACCTCCTCATTTTCTCGAGGTGTTAATATGTATGTTGCCTTGTTCGGCAGGCTTGCCACTGGTATCAAGTCGATATGATGACTTATACTCTTGATGGGAGGCAATGAGTTTGGCAGCTCATCCACCACTATATCAACATAATTATCCAGCATCTCTTGAACTTCTTTAGGCAAATCATCCATTGACGTACTCATAAGGATGACTCTGGGCTTCCTCACCACAGTGAACTACATCTCCTGTTCTTCCTTGACTTCTTTCGGGAGTTCCTTCCCACTCATGAGAAGTATGATTTTGTTGGCTTCCTCTTTCACTCTCTTCTCCTCCATTGGAAACAACATATGCATCCTACCATTCTTCTCCAATGTATATGTATTTTTCCTTCCATCGTGAATGACATTTCTATCAAACTTCCATGGTATTCCCAACAAAATGTGGAATATGTCCATGGGGATTACATCACATGGGATTTCATCTTTATAACCTCCTATTTTAATTTCAACCAGGCATTTTTTAGTGATCATTACCTGGTGTCCTTTTTGCATCCATGAGACTTTGTATGGCCTTGGATGTGCAGTTGTCTTCAACTCCAATTTCTCCACCATCTCTGTGGATACTAGGTTGTCAGTACTCCCACTATCAATGATCACCTTGCATACCTTATCCTTAGTCTTGTAAGCTGTCCTGAAGAGACTGTTTCTCTGCACTGGTTTTTCAATTTCTTCCTCTATTTTCAAGAGAACTTTTCTCAACATTAGGGATGCCCCATCCTCTGGTCCTTCTGCCTCAACATCTCTTCTTTGTGCTTCTAAAATGTGAGCTTCTCCTCCTTCCTTCTTCTTCTTGGGACATTCCCAAGACATGTGCCCTATCTTTCCACAGTTATAGCACCTTACTCCTCCTCTGCCTCTTCCTCTAGAAGAGTTTCTTCCACCACTCTGTCTCCCTCGTGAAATTCCTCCTCGTTCTGAGTGATTGTGTGGTTTCTCAGCCTCATCCTTAGACTGATGTGCTCTGTCATGGTTAAATCCATTGTTTTTTCTTGGGATCGAGCCTTTACCTCTTCCTCGCTAGTTCTGGTTTCTGGCTAGCTTCTCCTCTGCCTTCAGTGCAAACTGATAACAATCTTCCACAGTCCTGACTGGCATCATGGTGAGCCCATCCTAGATCTCATATCTCAAGCCATTTATATATCTGGAAAATTTCTCTTTGTCTCTCTCCCATTGTCCAGTTTAGATGTTCAACTTGTACAACTCCCTGGTGTACTCCTTGACTGTCATCCCTTTCTATCTTAGGTTTTGTAGCTTCCTGAATAGATTGATCTAATATTCTTTTGGTATGACCTTAGCCTTCAATTTGGATACCATCCTATCTGAACTTTTTATCCTATGTTTTCCTTTACTTCTCCTCTCAGCCTGCAGTTCGTCCCACCATAGTGTTGCATGCCCTTTTAGCCTGGTGACTTCCTTCTTCACCTTCTTATCCTCATCGACATCTTCATAGTTGAAGTGTTTGTCCATGGACCTTATCCAATGCAACAGTTCTTTAGAATCTAGGTTTCCCTCGTACATGGGGACCTCTATCTTAGCTCTGCCTCCCAATCTGGCAACTGCTCTCAACAAACATTCTTTTGCAATATCCTCTCTTGCAGCTTCTTCAACCTCAACCTCTTCACTTTCTGCATCACTGACATCCCCAATGTCAAGTGCTCTTCTCTGTGTTGCTTCCATTGTTTCCAGTCGGTCACGAAGCTCTCGCATCTTCCTCTCTAGAGCACGGTTGGATAAAGATGGCTCTCGTCTTCTTGGCAGTATTATATCGACTATTTATCACACATAGGGTACAACTCTGAGTTCTCCATTTTCCTCTTTTCCTTTTTTGCCTAAAGTCTACAGACGAAAAATTGATTCTCTGATACCACATGATGTAGACCCCCTATCCCTCCGAAGGGTTGCAGGACCTCTTGGTTAGGATCTTCTGGTTCTAGAGCCGAAATGGATCTTTTGGTTCCAAAATAGAACTCTTTGAATGAACACACAGGTCCCTCACTAATGCTCAGTTGGCCTTTCCAAGTGCCAAGCATGAGTTCCTGCCACACACGACCAAGAGTCGTGACCTCTGGCTAGGCTCAGGTTCTAGTGCCTATTCCTTCAAGTTTCGTGTTTTGCAAAATCAGGGTACAAGGGATATCCCTGCTCCTTGGAATCCTTGGTTGCCGAAATGCCAAAATCTCGATGACCCAATATCTACGGTCTACGTCCAACCTCGCTATTTCACTATTTCACGATTCAGGGTTTTGGGAGACAAGGACCTTTGTCCCCGCTCCTTGGAATCCCCGGTTGTCAAAATTCTAAAATATATTGGCATTCAATCAACGTCTCACAATAATCCCTAAGATCTACAATCCACATCCAACCTCGCTATTTCGCGATTCAAAGTTTTGGGAGACAAGGACCTTTGTCCCCACTCTTTGGAATCCTCGGTTGCCGAAATGCCGAAATATCTTAGCGTTCAATCAACGGCTCACAATAATCCCTAAGATCTACGGTCCACATCCAACCTCGCTATTTCGCTATTTCATGATTTGGGTTTTTGGGAGACAAGGGCATTTGTCCTTCCAACTCGCGATACCCGAAATCGCAATGTGGACCAATGGTCCGAATCTACCTGTGATTGATGGTTGCTATCCCTCATGAGCTTTGGACGTCAAGAATCCCTCGCTGCTAACCTCCTCACAGCTCCACCTTATCCAATGACTTGCGGGGTTTTGACATTTCTCCTCAAGGAATTTCCACCGTCTGTTCAAATCTTTGAGACTCACCCTCGCTGCTAACCCCCTCGCAGTTCCACCTTATCCAATGACTTGCTAGGTTTCAAAGTTTCTCCTCGAGAGCTCTCCACCGTCCATTCAGATCTTCAAGATCTCCCCTCTTAGATCTACGCAGTGTTAAAGCCTGTGCCCCTACCTCAAATAAGACACCCCGCGTGATTCTCCACCATGATCCAATGCTCGATGGTGTTCTTCCTCCTGAGATTTTATAAGTCTTCAAAGACTCAGTCTTCACTTCTTCCTAGGAGATGGGTTTTTCTAGGTTTCGATAACACTTCTCTAAAATGTTATTCCTCTTGAGATTCACCTTTTGTAGGCCTAGAATTCGTGCACACTCCTTGCATCTAAGGGATTTCAATAACTCAGATCCAAGGGGTTTCTCACAAAGAGATTCCTCCTGACTCTTGGTTTTCTCTCCTCACTCGATGCACACCTTGCAGAGCTTCAATGAAGAGAAACAATTGAAACTGGAAAACTCATAGTCACTGTTTCATTCACTTGTTTATGGGACACAAGAATAACAGAAAAGACAGGAAAATGTAAACACAACTGCACAACATGCCTTTGGATCAATTTTCCCTCTTGTTATATTCACAAGTTCCCAATGGCTACAAAATACATTCAAATTACAGTAACTCAAAAACTGAGATCTCCTGCTAACTTGCAGTTCTCCCTTACAACTAATTTCTCTCTGTGTTGCACCTAACCCCAACTAGGCATACAAACTTCTACTTAACTCAAAAATATTTCTAGGGTTTCCCCTGGCTACTTGCCTACTCTAAAATTCATCCTACGCTATCTTAGTTCAGTCATATTCCAAATCCATAGTGGAAACTCCTTCTCTGTTTACGATTTTCAAAACGTGACTTGAAGGGTAAAATTCGACATTGGTTCAAGCGTGCCTCCAAAGGGAAATTCTGGCGCTGAGTGAAGGTGGATTTCAAAATCGGTTGTAAATTCCCACATTGAAGTTATGGAAGAACTCTCATGTGTTGAGTGGTCCCACGTCTGTGCGCTTGCCAACGATGCTCTTGCATCACATAGTTATCCACTTTGCCAGAATTCTACAAATATACAAACCGGTCGTTGAACTGCCCCATCATGATCTCTTTCGTTTTACACATTTTGCACTAAAAAAATTTGATACATGAAATTTGACTGTGCAACACTTGGTTGTCCTTAGTATCCTCGTAACCCTTTTTTGAATCCCGTTTGACAGCTTTTCAGAGCTTTCCATTCTTTCCTTGCTCTTTGCCATCTTCGACACCTTCGCACTTGTCTATAATAAAAGACAAAAAAAAGTTATATATATATATACATATCTTGTTTCTAAATATGGAATTACTGGCATTTAATTCTTACAGCTCATCATTCAGGAACCATATAAATTTTCATTGATGGGTGAAAGACTCGAGGAGATGTCGTATTGATGCGCATTAAACCAAAATTTGCGGGGGGATTATATTATCCCTTCCGAGTGTTGATTTAAAAATCATGAACTCTCGTTCACATGTCGCGGCCTTCGCACGTTCAAGAAACCTCCAATCCTTAATTTCTCTTTGCCGTACCCACCACCTTCACATTTATAAATATACAATAAATAATCTTTACTGCTAATAGTTCATCATGCACCACCCATACAGATTTTCATTAATCAGTGAAACGCTCGAGGATCTTTCGCATTCATAAGCATTTAACCAAGATTTACCAGAGAGTTAAATTTTCGGCTCTAAGTGTTCATTTAAACCATCATCTACAACAAACCAACGTTCTCATAAACCTATGGCATCAACTCGACAACACTTATGTGGAGATACAGTCAACATCTTTGGGCACGAGGACCATAACTTCCAGTGGTCCAAGGCATATTCTTATTACTCAAGCTCTGCCGCAGAGAACCAAGTAATTTGGACCTCCGGGATTGGTCATGCAGGTTGTGTCCCTGAGGTTTTTGACTATAAGGACCTGGTCTCTTGGTGTGTCGATAAATTTATTTCCGAGAAAAGAATTATTCCACTGTGAGACCAATCTTTTGTTTCTTTGTCACCTCAGGTCTTTCGCCAGATGCTAAAATTGTTGGAGCCAACATTGACGTTTAGAGGGGAACATTGCAAATAGTTCCTAGCACAACATAATAATAGGTTGGACCTCTTGCCCCATTTTATGGAAAACCCTCTTCTAGTTCTTGAAGATATTACAATTATGCAGGTTAGTTCATTTAGAAAACCATTCCGCAAAATTTCCTGGTTGTTTACAAGAATAACGGGACAAGATTCCACACCAACTGTTTCTTGGATGGCTCTTTATATTTTGTATTTCACGGTCATTGAATAAGCCATTTTTTATTGGGGCAGGTTAATTTCCCATGAAATTTGTTCCCAATTGTCAAGCTACAAAAGGGAAAATAAATTTTATATGTCGTCCTATTTAGTTTTTGCAATAGTGCATTCATGTCAGTTTCCACAACTGTCTCTATCCAAGAATGTCAACTTCGAATTCCACCCAGTAATGTTCTAGTACCAGGACTTATGGAATCACAAGGCTTCCCACTATTTTTATGAGGTTTTTAATGGCTTCATGTCTGTTTTCAAAGTTTTGTTATTAGGAGAAGATGCTCCCTACATATTTGAACAAGCAACTAGCTTTTTGGACAAGAAGGGAACACTCGAACAATTGGATAATTACACTGTCATAAGAATTTTTGGCTCCATGGAATAACCTTCTCTCCTTCCATGTCACATTAGAGACATAATGTTTGTTGCAGAAGTAGCACGTCAATGCAGCTACTGGTTCCATCTGTTCCAAATGAAGGAAAAAAAATATAGTCCATTCGTATGCCCTGGAAAGTAGGGGAGTTCGTGTTGAAAAATGTCAACAAAATTGACGATTTCGCAGCACATTCTACCATTTTCAACTTCATATATGTTGAAATCATAAGAGGGTTCGACCCCTATAATATTTTTCGACAACATTTACAAACACTTGGCCTTGATGATTCTTTTAAAAAAAAACACATGTCCAAAAACAAAGACAGTGACGACAACAGTCCTGCCTCTGATATCGACAACATAGACACAGTGCAAAGATGCACGAAATTGTACACACAACAAGGGAAAGGCCCCGATGACAAGAGTTCTCAATCTGCAAATACCACTCCAAAAGTACCAAATCCCAGAGCATCGCTCCAATGACCCACCACAACAACAAAGAAACATAGAGTTCTTCAAACAAAGGAGGAGATAACAACCCTCCTCACTCTAAAATTGATATTTCTCACAAGTTTCTAGAAGAGAAGAAGAGAAAAAAAATGTGGGGCAGGCGGAAGAGCCAGAAATTTAGAGTGAGAACATGGAACTTGACACTGATCTAGATATCATGATGCGCTTCCTTGATCATCCCGGAGATGCCATCCAATGGACATATCCGTTACCGAAAATTTTGACGAAGATGAATCCTTCGTCTTCTAGAGCGATGTTTTTGATAGCCAGTACAAAAAATAATAATTGAGAAAACAAATGTTAAAAATAAGAAAGACAAATCTTGTTCAAAGCTTGACCTTGCCAAGATGCGGTCGTCCCAAATCTGTTAACTTCACACCGTGAGCGGAGAAGTAATTCATGATTCCATTGGATGGATTGAGACCGAGAATGCCAGAATGAAGGAACGGGTCAAGGAATTGGAAGATTCTTTCATTCCTATGCCATTGTTTGTCAATCCTTTCTAAATAGCCATGCCTGGCACCCTTGCAGCCAACGTAAAAGAATCCTCCACCCTGCTCGCATCTTGTAAAGGATATGTGGAGAATAATATCAAAAAAAGAATCGAACTGGTTACCAAGGCGTGGAAAAGATCACAAACCATCACTTCCGTTGGAAACAGGGCACATAGTTTTCTCTAGCATTTTCAGGCCGAGTTAAAAGATGAAGAAAATTTCTTTTTAAAAATGACCATTCCTTTTGGCAAGATTGTCAACAATATGACAAAAACAAAAAGAAGAGAAGAAGATCTTCCATCCAAAAACTGGATTGGTCAATTGAATGCATGTTGGAAAGAAAAAGTGAAGAACCTGCATCCCATTGTTCAGTCATGTGAACAAGCCATATCGAACAAAGATAAATTATTCACAAGGTTGTCAAATATAGATTTAGTCGGGAATACCAACGACTTCCAAGACCGCGACTTAATCAAAAAATCCTTGCCCTTAACCAGGCAAGAGTTCAATAAACAGGTTTCTATGTTTAAGGCCTTGTCTCTGGAAATTTTTTACAGCATCCTTCAATTTGATCAAGCTCACGTCGACGACTGGCTAGTCAAATATATAGTACAAAACGAGGAAATTCATCAGGCTCTCTCTAATATTTCTGTCGACTTCCTGGAATTAGAAAGCGATATTTTCAACATAAAAATATGGAATGATATCAACGTCTCCACAATGAGAAGCTACATTGAAGAATGGCTCGAAAGGCAATTGAAACAGGTCGTCAATGAAAGGCAATAGGCAATTGCCAACATTCCAGTAGCCATCGAGGACAGCCTTGAAACCGCAGTCGTTGGCGACATCAATGAAACAAAAGCTGCAAGCAAATAGCCAACGGGCTCATATGTACCCTCACTATAAAAATATCAATCGCATCCTACTTTGTTTATCAACCCAGTGATTCGAGTTTCTTAAATAGAGATGTACAGGTAAACACTTATACCTTTCCATTTAATTTTTTTTGTAGGTATTGCACTCTATATTCTTTCCACAATCCTGTTTCTTGTACATATTTCTCTAATGGTACACAGGAGCCCCAATCCCAATCTACATGACAAGCGCAATGAAATTCCAGTTTATATGTAACAGACTTTAATTTTTTGTATATTTCAAAATTTCCAGTGGTTTGTAACAAACTTTTAAATTTTGACATATTTCAAATAAAAATGTTTTCTTATCTCCTTTTAAATTTATGTTTTCATACATTCTTATCTTTCACCAGTCTATATGACAAATTCTTTAAATTTTTATATGTTACAGACTTTTATTTTTTTATATATTTCAAAATAAATGGTGCTCTACAATGCAAGCGTCATTTACAAATGCATTTAAATTTTTATATTTCTTATCTCCTTTTAATTTTATGTCTTCATATATTTTTATCTTTCACCAATCCATATGGAAAATGCATTTAAATTTCCAAATTTATTCTTCCACTTTCAACAAATTTGTAGTTTGTTATATACTTTAAAAATATATATGTTTGCTATGTACTTTCAAAAAATAGATGGTGCTCTCCCTGCCATGCGTCATTTGTTTTTCCCCATGTTCCGTAATATACATGCTGCACACAAGATTTCCTTCATATACATTTTTCACCATACACTTCGTTTCATTTATAGTTCAACCCCATTTTCCACAATTTTCTTTCTAACCTCGTTGGCAGGGACTGCGCTGCCACACAACATTGTTTATTATTGCACTTATGCCCTCCACAAACAAAGACTGAGTTTAGATGTACACATGGCAGTCTTTCTTATCATCTTCTCTGTACTTTTTTAGATAGTAATGAGTTTGTTATTGACTTCACTTCTTTATTCTGTATATAGTAATGAGTTTGTTCTTGATTTTTGATTTTATATTAGTTTACTTTTGATTAAAAATTTATGTGCCAAATTTAATGTTGATAATAAAAATAGAAAAATATATTATTTAATATAATAAAAATTATTATTATTATTATTATTTTTAATTTGCTAAGGAGTAGATAAATATAATTTTTAATTTAATAAAAAACTCATTTTTAAAAACTTGATTGGCTAAAATCATTAAAATATTATTGTCTTATAGCAACTTTCACATAGTTAGAAGTTTAAAATTAACTACACCCGTCCTCTTAATATGTACTCCTCTTAATATATCCTACGTCCATAGTAGCCATCCACTAAAATCTAGTCTAAATCCTCATATTTAATAGTATCTCCAATTGTGGATTATCTTACCTCTCCCAAACAAAAATATTTTCTTAAGATTAAACTAGCACAACCACATTATAAAAGTGGTTGATATATGACCATATCAATTACTTTTATAATAAATAGGAAAAATTAAGGTTAGGGTTTCATATTAGGGTTAATCTCATTAAGGTTCCATATTAGAATTTTATATATGCCTCATTGTCCACCTTTTTTTATATTTTCATAAAGATGGTTTACATACATAGAGAATGTGTATAGATCATAAGTTAGAATCTAAATGAACCAGACATTCAACAATAAAATGAAAGGAATCCAAATGTATCTATAAGAGTCACTCCATTCTCATATTAGGTGGAATATATAAATTGTTTCCCATTGTCACAAATCACTCGAAAAATTCTACAGTTTGTTTAGGATGAGTTCACAAATGCATGTACTCTAGCATTGCTAGAGGACCATCCTCCAATCCGATGCAGAGTATTCTCTTTGTTAGCAGCTTATTCCTAAAGAATCATAGACTATCTCATGCATTACCAAGTCCCTGTCGCGAGAGGGATTTCCAACCAAGAGATCGGTGCAATGGAGGCCTCATTTTCCTTCGTTTTCCCACTATCAATGTACCACTCATAAAGAAATGAAAAAATTCACTTAAAAAACCATAGAACATCAAAGTAATGTGCAATAGATCCATTTTAAAATATTTGACCCTGTAAATGTAATCAAAAAAATTGAGACAAACCTTGTTTACCATTGATATTGGGGATTTCTAAGGACATTATCCCATATATGGGCTTTGTACCTGCATGTGGGATTTGTACCTTCCTGTCCACCTAAATATGTACCACTAATAGATCACAAACAAACTTCACTTAAAAATCTACATCAATCATTTCTTCTTCATACATGCAACATCTCATCCAGTGTAATGATATCCAAGGTAAACTTCAATCATTGAAACATGCGCTTAAATATTTTCTTCAAATGAAATCGATTGAAGAAACAAAAAGATTAGAAATTCCTTATTATATAGTGCATGGATTCTTAAATCTTTAAACTTCACTATAGAAATTAAGATCCTACAGAGAGATTTTTAATTTCTCACTCATAACTTAAGATCTTTATACTTCACTATAAATATACCACTCATAGATCACAGAAAAAATTTACTAAAAAAACATAGACCATCAAATTAAATTACCATATATCTAAAATGAAACCCTAAAATAGTCAAAAATATCCATTTAAAAAGATTCCACGAGATAAATTTAGTAAAAAAGATTAAAAAAAAAAATTGAGAGGAGACTTATTTATTATTGAGCTTGGCACCCAACTTTCTAAAGGTGTCATCCAACATATGGGATTCATACCTACGTGTCCATATATGTCTGCAACCAAAAACCATTAGAACAACATAAAACATCAACATTACTTAGGTAGAAAGTAAATAAACAAAACAAAAACAAAATGGTTTGAAATAAATTACTTTGTTACCCCACTTTTTTTAAAGTGGTATTGCCCTCCATTCTCCAATAAGAAGTAGTAATGAGTATTTTCCTCCATTCTCCAATAAGAAGTATTCTTTCCATATATAGTAATGAGTTTGTTCTTTATTTTTGAATTTATATTAGTTTATTTTTTATTTAAAATTTATGTGCCAAATTTAATGTTGAAAATAAAAATAGAAAAATATATTTTTTAATATAATAAAAACTATTTTTTTAATTTTCTAAATTTAATGTTGAAGATAAAAAATAAATAAATATAATTTTTAATATAATAAAAAACTTATTTTTAAAAATTTAATTGAATAAAATCATTGAAATATTATTGTCTTATGGCAACTTTCACATAGTTAGAAGTTTAAAATTAATTATACTTGTCCTCTTAATACATACTACCTCCATAGTAGCCACCCACTAGACTCTAGTATAAATCCACATAATTAATAGTATCTCCAATTGCGGAGTATTTTACTAGGGCTGTTTGCGAAACAAAAAATATTTTCTTAAGAGTAAATTAGCACAACCACATTATAAAAGTGGTTGATATACTCTGATTGACCAAATCAATTATTTTTATAATAAATAGGAAAGATTAAGGTTAGGGTTTCATATTAGGGTTAAGGTCATTAATTAGGGTTTGAGATTAGAATTTATATATGCCTCATTTTCCACCTTTTTTTATATTTTCATAAAGATGGTTTACATACATAGAGAATGTGTATATATCATAAGTTGGAATCTAAATGTCAATAATCAAGTGAAATCCATCCAAATGTATCGATAAGAGTCACTCTATTCTAATATTATGTGGAATATAGAAATTGTTTCCCATTGTCACAAATCACTCGAAACATTCTGGAGTTTGTTCAGGATGAGTTCACAAATGCAAGTACTCTAGCATTGCTACTAGACCATCTACCAACCCTAGGAAAAGTATGCTCTTCCTTAGCAGCCTATGCCTGAAACATCATAGACTATCTCATGCATTGCCAAGTCCCTATCACAAGAGGGATTTTCGACAAAGAGCTCGGTGCAATGGAGGCCTCTTTTTCCTTCGTTTTCTCACTATCGATGTACCACTAATAGAGAAATGAAAAAAATCACTTAAAAACCATAGAACATCAAAGTAAAGCACAATAGATCCATTTAAAAATATTTGACCCCATAAATGTAATAAAACAAATTGAGACAAACCCTGTTTACCATTGCGCTTGGTGAGTTCTAAATATATTGTCCCATATATGGGCTTCGTACCTACATGTGGGATCCGTACCTTCTTGTCCATATATATATGTACCACTAATAGATCACATAGAAACTTCTCTCAAAGATCTACATCAATCATTGTTTCTTCATCCACGTACCATCATGTCCATTGTAATGATATCCAAGGTATAATTCAATCATGGAAACCTGTGCTTAAATCTTTTTCTCACATGAAATCGATTCAAGAAACAAAAATATTAGAAATGCCTTATTATACAGTGCATGAATACTTAGATATTTAAAATTCACTATAGAAATTAAGATCCTACGGTAAGATCTTTAATTTCTCAATGATAATTTAAGGTCTTTAAACTTCCCTATAAATGTACCACTAATAGATCACAGACAAAGTTCACTTAAAAAAACATAGACCATCAAATTAAATCACGATATATATAAAACAAAACCATAAAAGGATTCAAAATATCCATTTAAAAAATTTCCACCAAGTAAATTTAATAAAAAATATTGAGATGAACTTTGTTTATTATTGCGCTTGGCACCCAACTTTATAAAGGTATTGCCCTACATATGTGATTCATACCTACATGTCCATCTATGTCTTCAACCAAATACCATTAGAAAAAAATAAAACATCAACATCACTAAGGTAGAAAGTAAATAAACAAAACAAAACCAAAATGATTTGAAATAAATATCTTTGTTACCCCATGAAAAACAAAATAGTACCACCCTCCATTCGCCAACAAGGTCTACTCGTCTGAGTTGGCTTCCTCAATTGGAGATCGGGCGTGGTTGTTTGTAGTAGCAACATAAGACAATGGATTTTCCCATGGTGGCGATTTCCTACGACATCCGAAGGTATGATTGTGGTGGAAGGATTGGGGTTCTCATCCATCAACGAGTCGATGAGGCTCTCCACATTGCCTGGAAAGAGCTGAGCATCTCTCCCACTCTCATTCCCATTTACACACATTGCTACATCCCCTCTCATTCCCATCTACACCAATTATTACACCCATTCCCATTGAAATCTAAAATACCTCCCAATGTAGCGTCGCCTTACATAATGAATTGAAATACATGGCATGCTTCACAATCTTAAAAGCCAAAATGAAATGCTTCACAGCATACATATTCCATAACTAAGTTAATTACAATAAAATGTAATCTTTATTAATCATATAAGTGTGGAAATCATCTAGTGACTACAATAATTTTTTAATATGATTAAGTAAATAGGAAAAAGTAAGCACATAAACTTAAGCCTTTATAAAAGCAAGGAAATGTTCTTTATTTATTGTGACGACAAAGAATATTCCATCCACATTTATTCTTATCCATAGAAAATAAATTTAGTAAAACATTATTAAATGTGTCCATTTCCAATAGGTATATGCCTCTCGGTGTAATTAAAAATAGATTGTACCATGAATCTCGCTCATGGTATTTCCTCTCAGTATATTTTGGGTGTTTCTTACATGTGTGAGGCCTTGTTAAGGAGGAAACGATTGTGTGAGAAGAATGATTATGTGAGTAGTAAATAATCCAATCATCCCCATCGTACATATTGAACTCTCAGCCTTACATTGACAAAGAGGAAGGGGAAGAGGAAATGAGGTGTTTTGAAATAACAATTCTTTTTGTTGTAAGTTACTTTTTGTTTACCGAATTATGTCAGAAGATAGGGTTTCTTTTAGGCTTATAATTTCAAATAATTTATGTGTGTCAAAATATTTTTTATGACGGTTATAAATTTTTAGTAACTTTGCTTTTATGTTTTATGTAAATTCATAAACTGTTATTTACTATTTTCTTTCTTTCATGTGTGACAATGTTTTCTTCCCTATGTGACAGTGTACATCCATTAGGTATATTGAGTCGACCACATCCACAAAATAATAAAGATGAATAAAGAATAACAAATTTTACTTTAAAACATAGTATGTGGTCATAATCATTTACCAATTTTATCTCCAATTTATCATGGTTACCATTCAAGTAGTTCTTCTTGGATCCCTTTCTTGAACTTTGGGATTTGAAATATTCAAGTTGTTTAACCTTCTTTTCCATTTATCTAACTCAATTTATTGAGTTTCTCCATTGAGACTGTTTTTTTGATAATTCAGAACAACAGACTCTTCTACAATAACATAATAGAATAAATATAGAAGACAATATAAGAAATGTACTTGAAATAATTTTATGACACCTTTGTTATTTTTGAAATGATATTTCTGAGAATTGGAAAATTTTAATTCATGTCCTACCTTCAGTGCCTTTCTACAACAGACTCTTCTAGAATCAGAGAATAGAGATAGAAGAAAATATAACCAATGTACTTTTGGAATTATGAAAACAATTAGTTATGGTAATAACACAAATTTACTTGTGGTAAATATTTGGGAGTTCATATAACAAAGACAGTTCCTGAAGTGGTGTAACCAAAGTAAGCTCTCAAACTGATGTAAATGATCTAACCTATGTTGTGTATATCCATGAATCCTTGAGAGGCATTGTAATGTTGTAAGCCTAATTATAATCTCATAGTAAGATGTATCGGTACCTTGCCCCATGGATGATTTCTTGACACACACTCAAAGTTTTACCACATAAATCTCTTGTGTCAATCGTTGTGATGCTTTTGTCCATATTGTCATATTTATTTCATTTAATTAGTGTTTGGGGATCTAAATACCAACATGTACTTAAAATAACTTAATCATACCTTTGTTATTTTTGACAAAATGGTTCTCAAAATTGAAAACTTTTCATTCATATCCTCTCGTCTCTACCTTTTTGCAATTATGTGATTATTTCTTTCAGTATGTGTTCAATGGAATGATCTATTTATGACATTGCAATTTCGGGTATGTGTTTTATTTTGGACAAAATTACATCCGTGGCTACAAATATTTCAGAACTTATGTTTGTCTGCATAAATCCTAATGAAGCGCTAAATATGATCCACTAATGTTGACCTCTAGAAACTCATTATAAATATGAATCTTGTTGAAATTAAAACAATTTGCACTGGGTTATCTATGTAAATTTTAAACATGTGAAGTAAAGCAATGCATATAGATTCTTAAGAAAAACATAAATTAATCAAATGGCTCATACACATAGTACACAGAGATTTATACCGAAAACCCTCAACCGGGGAAAACCTTTCTTATTTTCATTATATCGAATTTCACCATTTACGATACAATATATACAACGTTTTTAGGTATTTCGTAGATACCAAAACCCTAATCCCTAAATCTGGGATTAATTTAGAAAACCGTAAAAAATAGCAAAATCCACTAAAAATAGCAAAAACATCCCAAAACAAAAATTTCGGGGCGGTGCCCCGAACACTGCATGTAACCAAGGGGGGCCATACCTGGCCCCCTTGGGACCCCACCAGGAAGCACCCAACACACACGACACAAAGAGCACTACTGGAGGGATCATCATACGCAATTATCGAACCTGACGCGCCCACACACACACATGCAAAGAATATAACATATACCCAACATTCTCCCACTTGTTATTTTCTTTGCATCCAAGGGTCCACAGGGTTATATAGTCAACAAACCAAGGAAGAAATTCCCATTGTTACTCTACACTAGGAGAAATTTTATGTGCTCACAGACTTTGTCAATAAATCTACACCATTCTTCAAAGTGTCAACCTTTTCTAGCAACAATTTATTTTCCTCAACCATGTCTCTCAAAAAGAGATACTGAAAATCAATATGCTTTGTCTTCGAATGATAAGTTGGGTTCTTTACCATGAATATTGCACTCTAACTGTCACAATCTAATCTCACTACCTGTTGTACCACCCCAATACCTGAACACAATCTCTGTAACCATACTGATTCCTTTCTTGCATGAGTAACTGCCATGTATTCAACTTTTGTAGTTGAGAGTGCCATTACAGCCTATCTTTTGTTGATCCAATTGATTTCTCCTCCAAATAGTTTAAACACATACCCACTTGTAGATATTTTGCGATCCAGATCTCTAGCCGAGTCTCCATCAACAAAGCCATGTATGTCCACCACTCTATCCAATCTTGGTCTTACTTAGTAGCACAATCCATAATTGGTAATGCCACACAAATACCTAAAGACCCTCTTTACTGTTGTCCAATGCTCCTTCCCTCATTTTGAAATATACCTATTCAAAACTCCCACTGCATGTGAAATGTCCGGTGTAGTAGAGACCATTGCATACATCAAACTCCCAACTGCACTTGCATATGGAACATGGGACATGTCCTCTTCTTCTTCCTGTGTCTTGGGACATTGATCTGCAAATAATTTTACACCTATAGGAATAGGAACCTTGACCGGTTTACTTCCATGCATATTAAACCTCTGCAATATTGTCTCAACATATTTTCTCTGATTCAACTGGAGTTGCTTGTTTGTACGATCTCTTTTAATTTCCATTCCCAGAATGAAGTTAGCAACACCGAGATACTTCATGTCAAATTTGGAAGATAGTTGCGATTTCACCTCCTTGATAACATCCATGTTATTTCCTACCAACAACATGTCATCAACATACAACACTACATAAATGAAGTGATTACCAACCTGCTTGGAACATACACAATGATCAGCCCTGCTTCTCACAGATCCCAATCCAAGGATCTTTGTGTCAAAATTTTGGTACCACATCCTAGGTGATTTCTTCAGACCATATAGTGACTTCTTTAGCTTACAGACCAACTCTTTCTTTCCCTTCACGACAAGCCTTCTAGTTGCTTCATGTAGATTTCTTCTTCCAGATTCCCATGTAGGAATGTTGTCTTCACATCGATCTCTTCCACTTCAATATCAAAATAAGCAGCAATAGATAAAAGAAATCTAATAGAAGTTAACTTAGCAACAGGAGAAAAAATCTCACCAAAGTCAATTCCCTCTACCTGGGAATAACCTTTTGCTACTAACCGAGCTTCGTATTTATCAACTTTTCTTTCTGCATTAAAATTCTTCTTAAATAACCATTTGTTGCCAGCATATTTTCTTCCAGCTGGCAACTCAACTATATCCCATGCCTCATTCTTATCCAAGGCATACATTTCTTCAACGATGGTTTTCTTCGAGACTTTACTATCCTATGATTTCACTGCTTCCGTGACAGTTCTAGGATCATCATTAGTAATAGATAAAGAAAAATTGGAATGAAAATCAGGTGGACTATACCTTTCTAGTTGCCTTCTTTCTCTCACTGATCTCCTCAATACTGGGGTATGAGGTTCTTCTTCTTCTTCTGCTTCATCTTCTTCACATGATTCAGATTTTGCATCATCCAACTCTATCTCTATTTTCTCAGGTTCCTCTTGCTTTGGCAGGAATTCATGTTTGGACACATCTTTTACCTCTCTAAAAGAAACATCCTGACTATAAACAATCTTCTTAGTTTTTGGGTTCCAAATCTTATAACCTTTCACACCATCTTTATAACCAATAAAGATACACTTTTTATCTTTTTTATCTAGCTTACTACTATTTTCCTTTAGAACATGTACATAAGCATCACAACGAAACACTCTAAGATGTTGAAGAGAGGGTTTATTTTCAGTCCATACCTTGTGTGGAGTTTTATCATTCAACGTTGATGAGGTGATCGATTGACTAGGTAACATGTTGTACCCACTGCCTCTGCCCAGAATTCATGTCCTAACTCAGCACCGCTGAGCATGCTCCCTTCTTTTTCCATCAGTGTCCCGTTCATCCTTTCCGCAACTCCATTTTGTTGAGCAGTGTATGGAGCAGTCTTCTACCTTGCTATACCACAATTCTTACAGAATTCTTCAAATTCATTTTCGCAGAGTTCTCCACCATTATCTATTCTCAATACCTTTATTTTCTTCTCTGTCTAATTTTCTACCAGAGCCTTAAAATCTTTAAATTTATCAAATACCTTAGATTTATTTCTAAGAAAATAAATCCATGTGTACCTTGAGAAATCATCTATAAATGAAACATAATACACAGATTTACCTAGTGATGGAACAGGCACAGGTCCAAAAACATCACTGTGTATCAATTATAAGATCCCCTTTGCTCTTGTAGCACCAGAAGAGAATCTTACTCGATTCTGTTTACCATTTATGAAATGTTCACAGAAATCAAAATCCAAAGTGAAATTAGACATACCTTCAACCATGCCTTTACCACGTAGTGTTTGAAGGCTCTTTTCTCGAATATGACCCACTCTTCGATGCCACAACATGGTCTTCTTTTCAGGAATGGTATTGGTCTTGTCTCCTTAATTTCTCTGCTCAGGGACAACATAATTGTTACACCCATTAGTATGAGTTCTTCCAAAAAACTTGTAAAGAGTTCCACACTAAAATCCCCTCATCAACACCATTGCTCCTCATACCATCTTGCAAGTGTTCTTTCCAAATATAGTATCCACTCCTACATCATCCAACTTGCTTACAGATATTAGGCTCTTGGCAAGTTTTGGAATGTGCAGAACCCTAGGGAGAGTTCTAATCCTTCCATCTTTTAGCAACAGCTTAACCCTTCCACGTACCATGATTCTGGTTGTCGAGACATCTCCTAGGAATACATCACCACCATCATATTTTTCATTTTCAGAGAACCACTCACTGTGAGGAGTCATATGGTATGACGCACCTGAGTCGATCAACCATACATCACGATATGGATGTGTACCTGTAGATGACAGGTAAACATCACCTCCTTCTTCAGTGGAGGTTTTTGCCTTTGTAGAAGAGGTACTATCAAATCCCTTTGGTTTATCAACCTTCTTAGACTTGCAATCTTTCTTATAATGCCCTGTTTTACCACACTTCCAGTATTTCCTCAAAACTTTTCTTGGAGACTTAGATATACCTGTCTATTTAGGTCTCCCCCCTGAAGACTTACCAGGATTCTTGTCTTGGGTATGCCCTCTTACAAATAATGCATCTGTGCTATGACCATCCATGTTTTTCCGCCTCATCTCTTTAGATAACATGGATGCAACTACATCCTCAGACTTCAATGTAGATTGAGTGGTACTACTAATTGCTAAAACTAGATTATCCCATGAGTTTGGAAAATAACATAGCAAAGTAATACACTTATCTTCTTCTGCAATCGTACTATTAACAGAGACAAGTTGACTTACCAGAGTATTAAAGGCATTTGGATGTTCTATCACAGAATCTCTATCTTCCATCTTAATATGATACATCTTCTTTAGAAAAAACAAATTGTTTACCAGGGACTTTGATTGATACAAATTCCCTAACTTATCCCATAGTTCCTTGGCTGTAGATTCTCCAGAGACATTCAGCAACACCGAATCTACCAGGCAGAGTCGAATAGTACTCCTTGCTCTTTTGTCCAACTTCTCCCAATCTTCCTTTGACAAACCAGTAGGTGGTGTACTAGTAGTTTGTGTACTAGTAGGTTGTGTACCAGTCGACTGTGTGCTAGTAGGCTACGTACCAGTAGGCTGTGTACTGGGATCCACAACGATCTATTGTTCTTTGTCTACAAGAAGGTCCCCCATCTTGAGATTCCGTAGCTCAAAGTTTTTACCATCGAAATTCTCTATCTCTATTCTAGACGAGCTCGCCATTCCTATTTATACACTCGAATCTCCACTACAAAAGCTCCCACTAAATCCAGGTTTATCAAACACCCAAGATAAACTTGATCTATCAAGACCAAACCAAACCCTCAACAACAAAGGCATCCCTTTGAAGCCAAAAACGAGCTTTGATACCACATGTAAGTTTTAAACCTACGAAGTAAAGAAATGCATATAGATTCTTAAGAAAAACTGAAATTAATCAATGTCTCATTCACATAGTACAGAGAGATTTATACCAGAAACCCTCAACCGGGAAAATCTTTCTTATATTCATTATATCAAATTTCACCATTCACCATACAATATATACAATGTTTTTGGGTATTCCGTAGATACCAAAACCCTAATCACGTAATCCACAATTAATTTAGAAAACCGCTAAAAATAACAAAATCCACTAAAAATAGAAAAAAATGCCCAAAAAATAATTTTGGAGCACTGCCCCGGGTTAG
>ML779692.1:361429-374873 GCA_009831015.1 Picea engelmannii | reverse complement strand
GTGGAAGCTACAGTTACACAACTGGAACAAGTGAGATAACTGAATGTCGAAAACTCAGGCATCAGTTTTTCAATATCCCCCTTGATCAGGATTCCCAACTATGATATGAGTTTCTCCAATCGATCTTTTGGAAGAGCCTTCGTAAAAATGTCTGCAAGATGATCTTCAGATTTACAAAATTCAAAAAAAAGAAACTCTTGTTGGACAAGCTCTCTAATGAAGTGATGGAGAATGTCAATGTGTTTACTCCTACTATGGAAAACTTGATTCTTTGTCATAGAGATTGTGTTTTGATTGTCACAATAAACTTTAATAGGTTTATGAATTTCCATGCCAAATTCTTCTAACAATCTTGCCATCCAAATGACTTGAGTGCTTGTAAATGATTCTGCAGTGTACTCTGCTTCGGCTGTAGAAAGAGAAACTATGGGTTGTTTTTTGCTGCTCCAGGAAACAAGATTTCCTCCAAAAAGAAAAGTATATCATGAAGTAGTTTTGTGATCATCCAGGCTACCTATGCTACAACGTTGAAATTATTAGTAGCATTATAAAAAAATCCAAAAAATCTGGTACCACTTACATAGTTGAGTATTATTTTAGCTGCTTGCCAATGAGACTCATGAGGTTGGTTCAAGAACCTAGAAACCAGACTTACAAAAAACATAATGCCTGGTCTAGTAGTGGTCATATACATTAAGCTATCAACCATGGATCTATAGAGAGTGGAATCACAGAGAGAAGATTCATCTTCTTTCATCAATTTTCTCCTAACAATAAGAGGAGTACTCACAGCTTTACAATTCTGCATGTTAAACCTCCTCAACATGTATTCACCATATTTGGTTTGGCAAATAGATATACCTTCATTTGTTTGTCTCATTTGCATGCCCAAAAAATATTGCATTTCTCCCAAATTCGACATCTCAAATTCTAATTTCATTTCTTCTTTAAACTCATTCACAAGTGATATTGAGGTGCCCATAAATATTAAGTCATCTACATACAAGCAGAGAATACTAAAGTTTGATCCAATGACCTTTTTCTAGACTGCACTTTCCGAAGAACATTTAACAAAACCATGATCATGAAGGTATTTATAAATCCTAGAGTACCAAGCTCTAGGAGATTTTTTAAGAGCATAAAGTTCCTTCTTAAGCATATACACCTCATCTTCTTTACCTTTAACAATTAAACCTTGAGGTTTTTCAACATAAATTTCTTCCTTCAAATATCCATTTAATAAAGCATATTTGACATCCATCTCATAAACTTTCAACTTTAACTGAGATGCAATGGAAAGAAAAATTATTGTTGTTTCATGTCTTGCTACAAGGGAAAACGTTTCCTCATAGTCAATGCCTTCTTGTTGCACATACCCCTTTGCAACTAAACGTGCCTTGTGTTTTGAAATGCTTCCATCCATATGATATTTCATCTTGTAAATCCACTTTACTCCAGTGGAATATTTTCCATGAGGGAGTTCCACTATTCTAAGGTCTCCCTGTTTCCTTCTCATTTGTGATCCATGGTGTGCATGATTGAGGAATAGTGATACCATACTTGTGTACTGTAGGAGCATAGATTGAGCAGGTGGTTTTGAGATTATGAATCTTTCCAACAAAGAGGGAAAATGGATGACTAGACAAAAAATCTTTTGGTGATATTTTCCGAGGTAAGGATACCCTTGTGTGAGGCGAGACAGAGGAAAGTGTCTATTTTTGGCCAGTACTTGATCAACCATATTTTTTCCCAAACCGGTTCCTAGGGAAGAAAATGTGAGGCTATCTTTATGTTGTAGGCTTATTTGATGGTGAAGGTGCCTTGCGAGGAGTGCTTCCATCTTAGGATGTCGTCTCCTTGAAAAAATTGAATTTTCCTGGAAGAAGTGAGCTTGTTCCAAGGTCGAAAATCCACGTGCATTAGAGTGTGATGTTCTGTGCGAGTGGACTTCTAATGATTCCAAGTTGCGTCATGGGGGTATTCTTGCCAATAGTCCACGACTATGATTAGACCAGCCTGAGTGGTGGGGAAAGAAGATTCCCTGCCATGGATTTCTTTCTTAAGGAGGGCCATTGTTTCCACGAATCATGAGAAAATGAATTTTTCCTTCCATTCCATATTTCCTAGAAATCATGATCAACGATCAGAGAGTGGCCCTGTCTTGCAGCATTCCAGATCAAGAATCCCTGGGTTTTTTCATTCCATATGATAAGTTGGTTTTCAGAAATATGTGGAACATATTTATTCCTCCAGAGTCTGGCCCAGAGTTCCTTATGTCACTTGAACCATATCCACCAAATATTCTCACTGAGAACTTTGTTGAGAGTGGCGGGGTCCCTTAAGTAGAGACCACCTTTTAATTTTGGTTTGCATATCTTTTCCCAGTTGATCAAAGATGTTTTTCGTTCCATATTTTTTCCCTTCCAAAGAAATTTTATTTGAAGGGTCTTGATGGTTGTAAGAATACAACTAGGGGCAGCCAGAGCAGAGAAGGAATAAATAGGCAAGTATTGACGGACTGATTTGAGGAGGATGAGGCGACTCAGAAGGTTGAGCGTTCAAAAGGTGTAGGAGGAGAGTCTTTTTCCCATGGAGGAAAGGAGCCCCTCCTAGGGGTTGTTCCGAAGATATTTATTAATGAGTGGAATTCCAAGGTATTTGGATAGAAGGGAGATATGCATCAACCCCAATATGTTGGTGATATGAAGCTGAATAGGTAAATGGGTGTTAAAAAAGAAGAGCTATAATTTTTCTTCATTAATGTCCATTTTTGAGGCTGCGCATAATGTTTACATGATACAAAGAATATGTAGGTATTCATGGATGGTGGGGGCACTCAACATTATGTTTTCATAAACAAACTGGCTATGGCGGATTGGGGGATTCATGCCATGAAGGGGGAGCCTAGCTAGAGACTTATCTACTAGGGAATCCTTGATGAAGTGATTGAGCCCTTCTGCCATGATGATGAAAAGTAAGGGGGACACGGGGTCCCCTTGTCGTATTCCATGAGAGGGAGAGAAGGGGAGGGAAGGAACATAGTTGATCAAAATGGAGAAGAAAGCGAAAGGAGTGAGATTTAGAATCCAATCCACCCAATCCATAGCGAAGCCAAAAGAAAGAAGAACTGATTTCATATAAGCCCAACTGGGTTTATCAAAATCTTTGGAAAGATCTAACTTTAATAAAATACCTGGAGTACCCATGCTCTGAAGAGAGCGTATGACTTTATGGGGAAGGATGATGTTGTTGATAGCTTTCTTTCCTTCAACATACCTTGAATGCTCTGGGGAAATGATGAGGGGCAGGAGCGGTTTGAGGCATCAAACAATTACTTTTGTTAACAACTTACAGATTACATTGAAAAGAGAAATTGGTATGAATTGTTAAAGAGAAATTGGTATGAATTGTTTAGGATGAGTGACTTGTTATTCTTTGGGGATGAGGGTTAGGAAAGTGGCATTAAGAGCAGGGAGAACCTGACCAGAGATGTGAGAATCCTTGATGATGTCCCAAACTTCCTCCTGAATCATGGGCCAACAGAAGTGAAAGAAGTGCACCGTGAAGCCATCCGGACCTGGAGCTTTGCCTTCAGGTGTGTGTTGTAGGGCTAGGTATACTTATTCAATCATCATTGGTCTGGATAGAGCTTAGTTATTCTCTCGATTTATGAGACTGGGGATGTTCTGGGTGATATTTTCTATGTCAAGGGATTTGTCAATAGGGGGTTTAGATAGGAAATCTTGGTAATAAGAGACTAGTTCCTACTCGAGATTTTAATGTTTTTTTAGTTTTTCTCCTTACTCTATGATGAGTTGCATAATGTGATTACTATGTCTATGTTGGATCATCACTCGGTGGAAGAAATTGGTGTTTCGTTCCCCTTATTGAAGCCATTGTATTCGAGATTTTTCCCTCCACAATACTTCCTCTTCAGACCGCCTTTCCTCCAACTATTGTTTGAGTAGAGTTTCCTGGACTTTGAGATCCTTCGTGAGGCCATGATTCATGATCTGGATCTGGATGAGTTTCATTCAGTCATGAAGGTTTCTCTAGGCTTCAAAAATATTCACGAAGTTATGTTTGTTCCAAAGCTTAAGGCTTTTATTAAAGTTTTTTAGTCGTTGCTGAAAACATAACATTTTGGAACTAGCTAAGATGGCATCTTCCCTCCACTGTTTCATAGCTAGAGCTTGGAATTCGAGGTGGTCAAGTAAGAAACACTCAAATCTAAAGTGATTTCGACTGGGAGAGCCATAGATATCCAGTGAGAGATGTATAGGCCAGTGGTTAGAGATCGAGGTGTCCAAGATGCTAGCATGCATCGCTAGGCCATCCGTTAAGAGGGTTTCTGAAATGAGGAATCGATCCAGAGGGCACGCAAGATTTTGGTAGAATGAATGTCGGTTTGACCAGGTGAAAAGGCCATTTTGGGTTTCAAGATCTATGAGACCGACCTTGTCGATTAGAGCTTTAAAGTGCCCACTTTCTTCCCCGAGTCTGTAAGTGCCACCACTCTTTCCTTCTAGGTGGCATACCATATTGAAGAACCCCACCAACATCCAAATACAATCGATGATGAGGCTAGTGAGCCAATTCAAATTCTGAATGAAGTTGGGTTTGTCCCCCATGGTGGTTGGTTCGTAAACATTTGTAAGCCTAGCTTTTAGGATCCAATGAGTTGATATTTCGCTGAGATTTTCCATTTGGTCATGAAGAAGTTCTTGAGAAACAAAGTGTTGGGGTTGCAAAGGATGGCCAAGCCACCAACCACACCTTTGGAATCAATGATCATCATTTTCCATTGTTTCCAACATTTGGAGAGGATTTGATTCATTTCTTCCCTAGCACATTTTGTTTCTTGAAGTAAAAGAATAACAGGTTGACGTGCTACGATACGATCTTGCAGAATCCTTTTCTTAATACGACCATTGAGATTGTTTATATTCCAAGAGATAAGCTTCATGATGAGGATGGAGAGGTGAGAGAGGGAAATCTATTAGAGATGAGATGTATCTAACCTGAGTTTACCATGAAGTGACCAATTTCCTGTATGAGTTTCTGGGTGGATTTTCTTCCTATTTTCTTCTCATCCTTCTTAGGCTTGTGTTGTTCTTTATGTTGGATGTGATGGATGCCCAAGCCAGTGGTGGATCTAGCCATAGATCCTGCTGAGGAGTTTAGGAAGACTTTATGCACCTTGTGAACCTGATCTGGAGGGATGGTGTACAATTTCTTCTTGCGATAAGCTTGTTCTATGTGCTTGAGGTCTACTCCTACCAGATCTTGGTCCTCTAGATACATTTTGGTGTATCCATCTTCGTGGTTATAATCTTAGCCATATTTGGTGTGGGAAGAGGAAGAGGAGGGGATCTGCTCCAAGATAGGGGTGTTGGAAGTGTTGTATTTTGCATTTATATGGGTGGTTGTTCCTTGAAGAGGTAGCTATCGATCATCCATATCTTCTAGAATTTGCTAAAGGACGTCAAAGGAGTTGTTGGAGGGGGGTTATTTGTTGGATTTCTGCACATTTTTCCTAGTTGTTTGGCGTCATCTACCCGCTACCTAGGTGAATTTGTCCCTTTATTTATTTTCTTCGAGATTGTCGGCCTTTATTTTGGCAATGTTCAGAGGGAATTCTTTGAACATATGCCTGTGATTGTGGAATTTTATACATCGGAATGATATGTGCTCATAGTCAATAGTTTGAGACCAGTCCTCATCATGGTATTCCAGGGATATGGAACCAAGGAGGGGCTTCGATATGTTGATATAGACACAAATGTGAGCATAAGAGGTATACCTTCTCTATTAAGTCACCTCTAAGGATTTGACATAGGCCCTAATGGTATTTCTTATGCCTGCCAGGATCTCTTCTAGCCAGAAATCTTGTGGTAGGGAGTATAGATGGATCCATACTAGGGCTTGTGAAAAGTCTTCTTTTTTAGGGCTCAACTTCTTCTTACAGAAGAGCAGGAAGAGGCCAGCTCAATTGAAGAAATAGGGTCCCCCATCAAATATGAGATTTCTATATTCTAGGTTATGAAAGATGATGGTAAATAATCCCTTGGAGCCTGGCTGTAGGTCATAGTGTTCTTTAGGTTTCCACCAATGTTGTATCCATTTGACAAGCTCTTGTTTAGAGGGCCATAAGCCTAGGAATTTTCCCACCAGTGCGTAGTCCCTCATGTATTGTTTTTGTTTTTTGACGCGGGCTGTGATGATCACATATTTTGGTGCTAGAGGTTCCTAAGGTATTCATTTTCCAAGTTCCCAAGGACATTTTTTTCTTCGTTGGAACAGGTCCAGTATCCATTTCTTTTCCTTTAGCAACACCTTCAAAGAAGATTTGTGAATGCTAGTCTGGCGGTGGCTCGAAGAATGGTCGACAAAAACCTCCACTGAAAGGTTCCTGCGCCACGAAATTGCAGTAGGAGGCACCTCGTGTCCCCTTTTCATTGGGGATCATGTCTTGCCCGGCCTGGGGTGGCGGATGGGAGTAGAAGAGAGCTAAGGAGCCAAAACCCTAATCTGATCCATTGAATCCTCTATGATCTTAAAGATTTAATCATTAATCAAAATCCTTTATCCAACTTATTTTTCGATGAAAATAGGTGATGAATAATTGTAAGGGAATGAGGGAAGCCTCTTGGTTAAGCTAAACAATATTGTTTTTAATTTAAAATTGTAAGTAATTAAATTTTTTTGGATTTTCTTAATTCTTTTTTAATTTTTTTGGGACAAGATTCTATATCAAACATCACAATGATAAAAAATCACTAACCTTAATTAATAGGTCATCTAAAATTTATTTATTTTTAATTTAGCATTAAAAACTCAATCCTTTCAAGATCAAAACTTTCAAGAATTTTTTTTTTTGGGAAATTTTAGATAAAGCTTTTACAAATCAGTGTAGTGAACTTCAAACTTGTGTAAACAAGTATTAAGGTAAAAAAAAATTGTTTGAATTTTTTTATTTAAATTTATGTAGATTTGTTTCATCACTTAATGGAAACATTAACTGTAAATTCTAGTTCTTTTTTCATGTTAAATTAAGTGATGGTAGAGTTTTAAATTAAGCGTTTGAGGAAAAGTTGGTGTTGCGAGAGTAGATGGAGAATTTGATCGACATGGGAAAGATGAGATTGCCAAGTTTTACTATAGATGAGAATACCATCAAAGAAAACTAAGACAAAATGATGTAGAAAAGGACGAAATACATGATTCATGAGGATTTGGAAGGTTTAGGGGGCATTACATAGGTCAAAGGGCATGACCAAAAACTCATAGTCACACTCGTGAGTTCAAAAGGTAGTCTTCAGTATGCCAACTTCTTGCATACGTATCTGGTGGTAGCCAAAACACAGATCAAGTTTGGTGAAGTAATGAGCACCACTCATCTCATCCAAGAGATCATCAATGACAAGAATGGGGAACTTGTCCTTGATGGTGAGCTTATTGAGGGCAAAAAATTTGGGACACATGCGCCAAATAACTTCTTTCTTAAGTACCATGACCACATGGGAAGAATAAGGGTTGGTACTAGGGAGGATAACACCCACTTGGAGAAATTCCTACACTATTTTCTCAATTTCATTCTCTTGGGCAAAGGGGTGACAATAAGGGCGAACATTGGGAGGAATAATTCCAAGAACAAGGGGAATGGAATGACCTCCAAGGAATGATCATGGAGTCATTGAGGGGTGGAAAAAAAAAATTGATGTTTGGAAAGGATAGCTTGGAGGTCAGGATGCAAAGAGGACGTCTCAACGGCTTGAATAGAATGGAGTTGAGCAATGATACCGGAGTGGCCTTTATTAAGGAGATTTTCCATACGATGGAAACTAATGATCTTAGGATAACCAACTGTGAGACCTTGGAATTGATACCTTTGTCCTTCTTGTTGGAATTGCATGGTTAATTCCTTAAAATATATAAGAATGGGACCCAAAGTGCGTAACCATTCAGGACTGAGAACAATGTCACAACCTCCCATGTCAATGGAAAACATATGAGATTTTAGTTGGTAATGTCCAATTTGAAGACGAACATTTTCACAATGCCCACCACATTTCATGGACCCACCATTGGCTATCATGATTTGAAAATTATTGATAGCATGAATATAGAAATTGGTTTCCTGGGAAATGCCACGATGAATAAAATTGTGGGAACAACCACTGTCAACAAGGATGATGACCCTTTTGTGCTTAATGTTTCCAATGATCTTAAGCATTTGTGGGGCTGAGAATCTAGTGAGGGCATGCAAGGAAATAAGTGGGTCAACAGGCTCGTGGGTGGCATCGGCAAGGGAGACTTATTTAACAAGGGGAACTGTCACATCCTCTCCTGGAACATCCTCAGAAATGGCCATAAATAGTTTTTGTTCCTTACACTTGCGCCCCAGAAAATATTTTTCATCAAAATTATAGCAAAGACCTTTTAGTTGGCATTCAACCCTTTTAACCCTAGTTAGCTTCTAGACCTTGAGAGGAGTGATAGAGGGGTTAGTATTAGTGGTTCGAGGGCAAGGAACAAAAATGGATATTTTTTTTTGGGAAAAATCAACTTGCTGGGCCTCTTTAGCACGTTGAGTAGCTTCCAACCAAGTTAGAGGGAGGGCCATGAGAAATTGGGATTAGATTTCATCCTTGATACCACTGATAAAGCATTCATGAAAGAATGCATCTGACATGCCCTCTACTCGAAAGGACAAATGATAAAAATCAGTGATGAAGTCTTCCAATGTTCCTCACTATTTCAACTTGGTCAAACGACCGAGATAATGGGTATCAATATCAAAGAGGGCATAGAGCTTAAAAACAAATTGGGTCCAGGCAATATACCCCTGACGTGAATTTTTTCGCCATTGCCCCACTACCAAGGTTCATGATCTAGATAGAGGACAACATAGCGAATTTTTTCCAAATAGTCAGTAATACCATGCAGAGAAAAACAATGATCCATTTGAGTGACCCAACCTGTAGGATCAGACCCATCAAATTTAGTGACCTCTACTGGGGGAAGACTGGGTTCATGATGAAAGGAGTTGGAGTGAAAATGCGGATACTAAGAGGAATCGACAACATTGGGTTAGTCTGATGAGGGAGGACCTATAGGGCAGTTCAAAAATTTATTGACATCATATTGGAGGGAGCTCAATTGGGTTGTGATGTTGGCTTCCATATTGTTAAATTTTTTCTCTAATTTCTCAATGTGGGAATGGTTAGAATCAATCTGAGATGTGATATGTGAGATGGATACATGGGCTTGATTGATGGAAGTTTGGAGGTCTTGGTTGCGAGCGGTGGCCATTTGGAGAGGGGAAGTGCCGGTGAGGAAAAAATATGGGTTGGTGGGACCACAAAAAAAATACTTAGAAGTGATAGGTACCATGATGATCAATGCTTCAAGGGAAATATAATCGAATAGACGAAAAAATAGGGAAAATGGGAAGGGGTCTGGTCGACTAAAACAAAAGGGATTAAAAATAAAGGGTATGACTGTGATAAGGGAGAAAAGGGGAATCCAATGGAATAGGTCCCAAACAAGTGTGTCGGCAGGACCACTATACTCATTTTTTTTTACTCCTACAGAGTTATACTTTGGCCTAAAGAATACTGTAATAACAAAATTCCCAAATTCTTAATAGGAAGAAATGTGCAGTAATTTCGCAACCAAAATGCAGAAGACATTGTATCATGACAATAGATCTTGTATGTTCTATTTATGTTTCCTTCCCAAGGGTTAGGGTATTCAAGGGTTCTACAGACAACGATTTTCCCTGTGCTATATCTCTCTGATATACGTGTGGGGTCCAACAGTAGTACTCGGCCAAATATCTCAGGGAACCAACTAACGAAGCTAGACCGTACCCTTAGTCGTACTACCCGACTACCCAAGTACTAGAGAGTATCTTCCCCAGTGTTTTTCTCGATGTCACTATAGCAGTCAGGTGACTGATCCGTTTATCTATGGAGGGCTTCGACTCAAAGGGGTACCAACAGGGGTTACAAGTGTAATACCCCTAGGTCGAACCCAATTGTAAATATAAATTCAAATGTACTTAAGTTGTTGATTTGTTTGATATCATATTTGTATGCACCTTCCATGGTATAGTGCGCACATGTACTGCGCACTAAATTGATGAACTGTGCACATTCTAGGATACCGCGCATAACAAACTTAAGTGCACATGATTTTGAGGCCAGGGAGCCTTTGTGTATATGTTTTGTTTTATAGGTTGGTGAGCTAGTTATTATAAGCTAGGAGGATTATGTGTTGAATTAGGCTGGAGAGACTAGATGCTAAAGGCCAGTGAGCCTATTTTTGTATATGTCCTATTATTAATATAAAATACATTGCTATGTGTAGACTCACCATGATCAAAGAGTATGGGGGACTAAACTCCACTAGTTAGGTAAAGGGGGGGCGGGTTAAAAGTTAATAAAAATGGATAATCTAGGGAGATTAAGCTCAAAAAAATTATTATATTAATATTCCTTAAAGTAAAAAATATGGATAATTTTATTTTTTTTAAGTTCTAAGGTTGGGGGCAAGTGGGCCAAAGTAGCTCCCAACGTGAAAAGTGTCAAGTTGGAGACATGCATACATATAGTTTGGACTTAGCTCATTTTCCCAGGGATTCCATGATCATTCAATCAGTCATTCAACCGTCCTTTGTACCTTTCTATTACCATCATTGTACTTGTACCCATACTCATATTCATACTCGTACATGTATATGTACCTGGTTAGCTTGGGAGATGGACTAAAGAAGCGGGTTGTGAGGTCCATGAGCAATTTATCTTTGGGTGAGAGAATTGCTAGGAATTGATTTCCCAAAGGTGCCAAACTGCAGCTACAAGGCTCTATAAAAAATTACAATAAAATAGACAATATTATAACAATCTTAACAAAAATATTTTATATTTATAAATAAAAAATCAACTAAATCAATTAATTGCATCCAAATGCGTTCTACAACGCAGTATTGGGGAGTTGTTCATGTAATTTCACTCATTGAAATAATAATAATAATAATAAAATAAAATAACAAAATTTTATGTTGGACTTTACACATACATACTAGCTTAGATCTATTTAACTCTGGATCTATCGAGAGTCGGAGGGATCAAACTTTTTTTGGAGTGCAAAACATGAGGACGTTTAACCTTTCCTCAAGTTAAAGGTTTGCATTTTAAGAGATTTGATCCCTCTCTAAGCTTGATAGATTTGGAGTTAAATGAATCTAGGTTGATATTAATACAAAAACTACTTCATAAATTCAATATAAAACAAGTGAAATTAACAACAAAGTTCTAATATTTTTATGTAATAGTTTTATAAAATTCAAAAACAGATCCTAAATAAAATGCACAATATAAATAGCTAGCTACTTGGCTTGAAAAATAGGAAAGAAAAGGGAAGAAAGTAAATTTTCTAGGGTTGTTGGTAATTATTTATATATGTAATTACGCTTTAGCATGGGCGCTCTAATAATCAATCCTAATTTAATATCCTATAAAGGAATTTCAAAGTCTTTAGTTATAAACATAACTCAATAAGAAATAGATTCCTAGAACTTATTAGATTATGAAATCTTGAATCAAAATAAATCTAAGTGGTGGACAATAAGAGCACCTATGTAAATTATGAACAAAAAATTATAAGTATAATTTTAAAATCTATAAAATTTACAACTATAATTTGTAATTTTCTTAGCTTCAAGGTCGATTGTGAGATATTCAGCCAGTGCATCATTTTTAAACTTTTTCTTCTCTCATGTTTGTTTGTTTAGTATTTGGAATCTCTATTTCTCCGTCCCATCTTATCCATCTGGGATGATTCCATTCACGAGTGTTGTATTCATTAATGCGGAAACACAAATATCACATGATAATCAATAAACAGACAGATAAGAAACACAGAGATTTCACGTGGTTCACCCAAACGTTGGTCTACATCCACCAAGAAGAGGTATCAATTGTCTTATTATTCAAATCGTGGAGATTATAGCAGCTCACTCATGCTCATTGTCTACCTCTATGGGCTTACAAAATATATAAGAACACACAGTTACAAAAGAACTAATTATTTAAAACGCATCTCTAATTTTGTCTCATTAGTTTCAACCAATCACTGATTTATAGGATCTAGAATCCTAAACTTGGAAATTTGTTGTCAATATTTCCAATAATCTCCACCTTGACAACAATTAACCTGATACCTTTCTCCTTATTTTTTTCATCACCTTTTCTGCAAGCCAAGCGAAGCCAAGCACTAATGTAGCTTCTCTAACACTACTGGTTTTGTGAACATGTCTGCGCAGTTATCTTTTGTATGAACTTTCACAAGAGAGACTCCACGTTCATCGATGACCTATCTTACAAAATGGTACTTGATAGGTATATGTTTTGTTTTACTTTGGTAGGCTGGATTCTTAGCCAAGTGAATAACACTTTGACTATCACAAAGTAACTTTACTTTGTCCCACATCCTTCCAAACTCACCAAACAAACCTTTCAACCAAACTACCTCTTTTCAATCATGTGAAGCAGCTATGTATTCTTCTTCTGTAGTGGATAAAGAATTTTTTTTTTTATCTTTGACATGTAACTAATAGCTCCACCTGCAAGAGTAAAGAGATACCCTAAAGTCGACCTTCTCTTGTGCAAATCACCTGCAAAATCAGAATCAACATATCCACAGACTGATTCACAACCATTGTTATAGGTGATACAATAATCACTTGTGCCCCTCAAATACCAAAGAACCCATTTCACTATTGCCCAATGCTCTTTACCTGGATTTTCCATATACCTGCTGACAACCCCAACTGCATGTGAAATATTTGGCGTTGTACTAACCATCGCATACATTAAACTTTATACTGCATTAGCATATGGTATTTGAGACATATATTCCTTTTCTTCTTTTGTACTAGGACATAAACTTGAAGAAATCTTAAAATGGGAAGCCAAAGGGACTGAAATTGGTTTTACATCATTCATACCAAACCTCAAAAGTATCTTCTCAACATACTTCTGTTGTGACAACCAAATCTTACCATTCCTCCTATCTCTGAATATCTCCATGCCCAAAATCCACCTTGTTGCTCCTAGATCTTTCATATCAAACGTCCTAGCCATCTGAGACTTTAACCTGTTGATCTTAGTTATGATTTTTCTTGCTAAAAGCATATCATCAACATACAATACTAAGATAATGAATATTCCATTATTCAATTTCTTAAAGTAGACACAATGATCATACTCACTCCTTGTATAATTCTGGCTCACAATGAAAGAATCAAATTTCTTGTACCATTGTCTGGGCAACTTCCTCACACCATACAATGATTTATTGATCCTACAAACAAATTTCTTGTTGTGATTCTGAACGAACCCTTTCGGTTGTTCCATGTAAATTTCCTCATCCAAAT